>DWLI01002393.1:0-13290 GCA_018249915.1 Cecropterus dorantes dorantes
ACTTGCATAAGAGGCAGCCATCTCAGTTCTCAGGAGTAGAAATGCATCTGCTTTCATTCATTCTGTATCTTTGTCTTTATGTAATGCCGCAGTTACATATGAAGTTGATTATAAATGTCGATGAGCGGCAATGATCACTTAGCATTAGACTAACTGCATGCTTTTTTGATCCTTCCTTCTTATATCAAAAATAAAAAGCGACTCTGCCCGCTTGTGTCACGTTTCACAGAGCGAAAATATCTGTGTGTCAATATTTTTCGATATAAAATTAGTAATTCAACCTTACAAACTTTTGCCTAAGTAACAATCACAATATGTAAGTAATCTATATCTTCTTTTCGTCAGTGCACAAGAACTTTGAATAAACTTAGAATTTAATCTGTGGAAAATAAATCTATTATTGCAGGCTTCTGCAGAACAAAGTATGTATTTCTCATAGGAGGATAATTTACTTCACGCCAACGTAACCAGCCTCGTCTTTGTTAATTTCCACTCCGACACCTTAAATACCAAAGTATTACAATTTATGAACTACAAAGTTTGACGGCGCCTTTGTATATCTATCAACCAAAATAGAGTACAAAGCTTAGGTATGTGAAATCGATAACCGAATCGTTTACTACTCTTAAGAAATAAATTGAATTGATTTTAGTAGACTATTCTTTAGAGCTCTTATCCACACTTACCTTTCAATTAAGGACCAGCCTAAAGATCGAATTAATATTTTTTCAATTGTTTCCAGTAACCGCCTAATATCAGATGTAGTAACTGCAATATACTGTACGCACATTTTTGCAATGGTAAAATAGCCTTGCCTTGTGATCTTAAAATATACGAGTACTTCTATAGCATCTCGATGAACTTTTCACAAGCTGTTAATCTGAAAACTGGTGGCTAACTGAAAAGGAGACCCATCACGTCATAATCGGCAACCAACTGAGCTCCTCGTATTATTAACGACGTGTATTGTAATCACGCGGCGGGCGATCGCCTCCGAAGGTAGGGCGGTATTAAATTCCGACAGCTACGTGATAAATCGAAATTGGAAAAGTTTAATAATGTTCGGTTGCTCCGAAAGCAATAAAACCGTTTATAAACGGGCACAAGCGAACTAGACGGGCAACAGGGACGCCTTCGAGCCTTTTAGGGACTCTTAGGTGAGTCCGTTTTGCGTAACGGGCCCTAAATTGATTTTACTCGTATCTTGATGAAGCGGTAATTTAAGAGGAACTAAATTAGATACAGTATTTATTGATGGGCGGATACGGATTAGTTAAGTGCCAGTCAAATAGTTGGTACCATCTCGTGCTTACCTTACGCTTATCGTTTTATGTTAAGTTACATTTACATAGCATAGGCTTATAATAAAAATAAAATTTGTAAAATATTTTGTTAACTTGATATTTAAGTATCAATATTAATATATTACAGTAGTTTTACTACGTGAAAAAATAACATCTGCTGGTTGTCGCAAAATGGCCAATTATCGGTATCGAATCACGAATGTCAGACGTAATCAAAAGTGTTGGATTGGTCCTGCAAATTCCTGCACTATTGAAAATTATTTTATTGACAGTAATATATATGGCGAACATGGATAAGAGGTGGTCACTCCACTGCCACTCAATATTAATATACTACAAGTAGTTTTGCTACGTGAAAAAATAACAACTGCTGGTTGTCGCAAAATGCCCAATTGTCGGTATCGAATCACGAATGTCAGACGTAATCAAGTGTTGGATTGGTTCTGCAAATTCCTGCACTATTGGAAAATTATTTTATTGACAGTAATATATATGGCGAACATGGATTAGAGGTGGTCACTGAACTGCCCTACTGCAGTGCAGCTATTTTTTCTTAGAGTGAGGGGCTTACGTCGTGGTCCATCACGCTGGCCAACTACGGATTTATAGAGTTAGTACTACCTTTATTTTTTTTCAAGTCCATTCAGTCGTCCGGTTTTGCCACGTTTCCTTCCTTCACCATTGAGACACGTGATAACTTCTACCATGCACATAATTCTGAAAATCCTGCGGTTTGTGCCTGTGATTCTAACCTTACATTCCGCGTGTTTCAAACCACTAGACTATCACACCCTTATTAATTAATGAATAAATATTATAAAGTCAAATTAAGTTAAAAAACTAAAGGTATTCTCTACCAATCGACGTTATTTCTGTTGGCATTATACACCTAATTCTCTCCCAAGAAATTGAAAAGACGGCAAATTAGGTTTCTGGTTATAATAAGCAATACGGTGAATAATATTATTTACATATTCAAATTACGTCTATACAAAACTCCTGTTTTTAATTATAAACTTAATTTCGTTATGATAAATCTATGGAAATTTTTACCTCGAGCTCCAACCCTCTGCAGCGGTAAGGGTAGAGTAATTACTTCTTTTCTTTGTAATAAAAACGGATTAAACTTTACTTAGGGCGGCCTATTCATTTTGTGTACTATTCATAAAGACTTGAGGCAGGAAAAAATTGCCAAGCGTAATATGTTGGTGTGGATACATACTTAGGTAAATGTATGTATGTACATTTTTATTAGTGTTTAGTATGACTTATTAAGAAATTTCTGACTATTTGTAGCGAGCAAACATCTAATGTTATATCGGTGGTCGGTGGAAACCCATATCCAAATTGGGGTATAAAAATTAGTATAAATCAGGGCGACAAATTAAATACTTGAACGAGTGACCGTCAGTGACTGATTCTTATAAATATTTCGACGTTTTGAGCAGTTATAAAAATAAGTATTCTCCAGACAACTTGAAAATGTCTGCCAAAATTTGTCACATCACAATCTAATCCTATCCGGTAGAAACCAATAGAAACCATGACTTGAAATCCACATTAATACTGAGGTTAAAATTTGATGTCTTAAACCTTTTTTCCCGACTGCATCCGAAGGAGGATAATGATTCTTAAACGTATGTATGTCCTTTTCTTTGGTACGCGCTACAACAAATGGTTTGACAGATTGCGTGATATTAATTGGTATTGACTCTAATGAATCTGCTAGAAACGATTCTAATCCACATCATTACAATCGTTTTTAGCATAGTACATACGCAATTATACGCAATATAACTTAAAAATGGCGCCAAATGTTAATACGGAAAATCCGGGAGGAGAGCTAGAGTAGCTCTTCATTATCGTAACAATATTGATATCAAATGAAAGCTACTAAATAGACAATTCGAAAAAAATATATATTATAATATTTTTATGGTCCTACGTTGACGAAAACTTATAAAAAGTGTTAAAACAAATACATCATTACAAAAAAAATCAAGTAGTCATTTTTTTTTGTTTTAATATTATTAACAATGTAACTTGTTAGTGTGTAAATTTGAATAAGCAAATCGTTCCAGTCATGCTGTTAGAAACAAACCATACAGCAATAAGAAAAAGAAAAATAAACACTTAATTTGTCGCCTTTGTACGTGGAGCATTGATATCAATTACCAGGAAGCCAGCGCCGCATTGTACACCGACTTCCATAAAGCCACTAATCCCCGCCCGCGAGCCACAATTTGTCCAAACGGTTATGTTATTGCGGTTCTGCTGCCCGCGGTCACGAATAGCTATTTGATTTTTCTTCTAGATTCTTGTTTAAGGGACACAATTATGGACGGATTTCACTTACAATTTCTCTTCTAGGTATTAATTATGAAATATCTGCCTGTAATTAAATCAAATCTACAGATTCATATTTTTTGAGCTCATAATAAAACTATAGCAAGATCGTGTCGTGTACATTTATCGTAATTAAAAAGATATTAGATTTGTAGAGCCAAAAAATGATAACATACAAAAAAATGTTTATAATAATATTTGTTGCTTTCATTACACCAGAAATTGCAAGATTGATTCTAATAGAATTTCGTGTGGTGTACATACTGGTATAATATAAAAACAAGGTCTACTTAAATACCGGGAAGAATAAGGGTTCAAACTTCCAACATCCTGTGCTTCGTGCCCTGTAATCTTTGGAGTTAGAGGGGTGAAAATGTATAAGGCTCTTAGTTCAAAATAAACGTTCGTGGCGTTCTAATATCAATTGTCAGGAAGGCAGCGCTGCATTGTACACGAACTGTTCCATAAAGCCACTAATCCCCACGACCGCGAGCCACAATTCGTCCGAACGGTTATGTTATTGCGGTCTGTAAGCTGCCCGCGGCCGCAGTCGTCGTGATTTTGTCATAAAAGATCCCTTAACAAACTCATTTTGAAAAAAAAAATCGGAACAACATGACTATTAAGAATAAAATCTAGTGTTCTTCTTTGTAGTTTTAGAAACGTTTACCTTTCCAAATTAAACAAAAACTTAATGTAAACTTATAATTCAAAAAATATATAATTTAATATATTACCTGCTAGCAACCACTTCTTTAATGTCTATATTTCGATCGTTTAGTTGAAGATACGGACTGTCTAATACAATTTACAAGTATTTTGGAATAAATCGCTACTTGCAATTTAAACGACAAAATTCATTTTAATTAAAATTAATTATAATGTAAATCTTAGAAATAAAAAAGATATTTATTCTCATAAAAGTAAGTTTATTGCATTTTACAAGCACGTTTGACTTTCGAAACTTTTATAGCCACGTTCGTAATATCTGCGAGCGTAAATAACGGGGGGCCTTAAAACTAATTAAATGGAATGAATATCCCGCTACCCTTTCATGTCCGGCTTCAATGTCAGTGGACTCAATTTGTCGAAACTGTTATTGCACGGGTCGTACAACCTCCGCTACTAGTTTTATATAGAATCGCCCATAACAGACAGCTCAGACCGCTCTAACTCCCCAGAATGGATACTTGATTAAGATACCTACTTGTGTCAGTTTATTTTGCGATTACATCTGACGTGGACGCCCAATCTACTTTATTGTTAATCTCCAATAAATTTAGTTAATTGTATTACTAGCCGTCCACTAATTTACGTTCACTGTATCGTAGAAACTCGTGAACAGAGACATAAAATTATTTTGTCTTAATAAGGAAGTGAATTAATTGTCTCTGTTTAGGCTGCATGAACGAACACGAATATTATCTATAAATATATTACAAATCTACTGTTGCATTTTATGCAATTCACGTTTTTGATTATTACTCAACTTTCATTTAAGTATATTTATTAGTAACCTATATTTTTCTCTTAAGCACTTTGTGTAACAGGTTACTAAGAAAATTCTATTTAACCTTATTTACAATCTAGAGAATATGCATAAAAATTGACATTCAGTGATAGTTAGCCAAGTTTGCCTAGCTAAATCACAATCAATATTCTCAAGTAATATTCCTACAGTAACAGTTATGCATTAAATATAGTTTATATAGTTTTTAGTATGTTTAAGAGCAGCAATGTTTAAAAATGTAACATTGTGTTATATTTTAAAACCCACTTCAGTGCCATAGGTACACTTTAAAGGTATATATTATTTAGTGTGAAGCTGGGAGCAGGCTGACCCACACGTAGAGTAGCAACAGGTTATGAAGACTAACAAACCTTATAGATGCTGCTACGAATTCCATATAGCTCTTTCATACGTCGTTTTCTTGTTTTTTAAGTACACAATTTTAAAATTTAATTTGGATAAAATTACAATTATGATTACCTTAATACTGCTAAATTATGTAGCAATTAGTCTGGATACATTTTAAGACCTATTGTACCTCTTATTGCAGTCGTGTTGAACGTAGTATTTAAGTAGTGTAATATTAGTATATAAAATATAATATACACTACTAAAATGCTGCACATACATATTATGTATGTGAAGTAGTTTTTATAAGCGAGCTATTCAGAACTGTAACCATTTTATTTTGAACGTAAAGAATAATTATATATACTATTAAATTTAAATGTATCTGAAAGTTATAGTAAAATAAAAAAATATACAATTATTATTCAGAATTAGAAACGTATGTTGTATGTTAATGTATCTACAACTTTATAAGTACATACGAGTTCTATCTTTATAATTGATAGCTAGGACTAACTACATTAAAATCACAATAAGCTATCCATTTATAAAGAATTTCACGTTACGAGTATATTATATGTATACGTTTCTCCAATCCATTACCAAAGAAACAGTGGTTTATCCTATTCAATATTGTCTAATCTTACGAATAACATTAGATGTATGGGTATTCGAAATTGGATCGAAGATCGTAAGAGGGATTGAAGGACAAAGACGGCGTGGAGTGGGAGGGAAAGGGGGGCTGCCCACGCACCACGTCCAAGCCGTAATGAGTTGAAAGCGGATACTTGTAGCGCACTCAGAGCGCGCGTGTCCGGTTACCCGCCTAATGTTGCCCGGATAAACAATGACGTCCAGCCTTTTAGCGACATTTGTGAACCCACTCAACACTAGACATAAGCCTAAAAAGATCTCGCATTTTTACCATTCGGCCTTTTTCGTCCGTATCAGAGGCCGACAGTAAGTGTCTTATTGTTGCTATGTATTCGTAAGTAAGTTGAGATCCCTACTTTCGTGGGTTTATATATTTTGCGTATATAAATGAAGGATAGATCAGTAGGTTTATTATTTTAAGGTGTTACTATGAATATGTAAAAAAGGCAACCATTTTAGAGTTTAGGAGTGACAACCCGTGAGTGATCGGCTTCAGGTAAAACCCTTGTCATATGAAGTTCGTTGTAGGTGTTCATAGGTGGTAAATACCAGTTACCATCAGATGGACTGTACACTTGTTTGTGTTTTCATTTCGTAACAGTATAGATTCACAACAAATGTAAATAAAAAGTGTGTGTGTGCAATTCACACACGTCAGAAGTGAAAGTTAATGACAATAATAATAAATATTAAAATATTTCTGAGCACAAGGGCATAAAAACTTAAGATTTAATTTTGCATATACCAAACTTCAGCATTTATACAAGCTATGAAGTAAACTCGTCAACGTGATTCAGAAAGTGGCACAGCGCCATCTAGTTGTAGAGCCGATAACTGCTTTTGTGGATTAAGTTAAAAAATAAACTTAAAATTAAAATCAAAACACAACGTTTCAAAAGAAGTTTCACTTTAAAAATGGAAAATATTTAAGTGAAATGTAACATATTAAAATATATAGTTTCGAATCGCTGTAAAGGTCGATAAACGCGTGTTGTCGAAGTTATAATATGCTCATATTCACTGTCAATTGAGGCACCACATCATATACCCTTTAATCTAACAGCACTCAGTCGACGTAAAGCCGCCTAGTCAAATGCACAGTGACGGAGCATCAACGCCAGTCCATTACTGAGCCGCGATACGCCATTAGTTCATTAGAGCTCTCGTGTGCCGCCAATGCCGCCATAAGCCGCTTATAGTTTCGTAACTTACGTACAAACTACGTAACAATGGATAGCAATTATGGGACAAATATTAATGTTTGGTCCTCGTTAATAATTAATGGATTAACAACACATTGGCCACGATAACATAGTTAACTATGGTACTTCGTATGTTATAAAGAACATCATGATCGTACTGAAAATATTTTTTGTTTTATTTGTCAACCGATTTTCTTTTTTATTTTATTTGATAGCTAGTAAGGAGCTTTTATTATTGTTATATTTTCTTGAAATTTATATTTATGGTCAAATTTTGTAACTTAGCAACTACAAAACTGGATAACAAATGTGAAACTAATATTAATATTTTTTTAGGGTTCCGGGACTCTATTACTAAGACTCCGCTCTCTGTCTGTCCATCTGTTTGTCACCAGGCTGTATCTCATGAACTAGACAGTTGAAATTTTCACAGATATATTTCTTGCAGCTTACAAACAAATACTAAAAACAATAAAATAAAAATTTAAGGGGGCAAAAACGGTAAAAACATGATGTTTTTACCGTTTTTTTTATAGTTTATGGTACGGAACCATTCGTGCGCGAGTTCAACTCGCACTTGGCCGGTTTTTTTAACTAGCTACTAAAAACAGAAAAAGATACATATATAATTTACAGGCTGTACGTAAGTATTTAACGTAAGTAATGTGTGAAAAACAATAATTTTATTGACGGTTAGGCGATAAATTTAACTTGGCGCCAATGTTGGTTTAAATATATGACAGGTCATTAGGACTATTTTTTTTATCAAATTGTTTGTTTTAGATGAGAACAAATCCTATTTCATGGCCAAGTATTAGAAAGTGACATTGTGGAAATAAAGCTAGCCAATCTCATGCATAATGACATGTCACAGCATCAAAGTCAAGTTCATTACTAAATTGCTGTTCGACATTAGTTCATTAGGGCACTCGTGCTCCATCATAAGCCGATTAGTAGGTAGGTTACAAGTGCCAGAACAATGGTTCGATAACGCACGAAACAACATAATAGTAATGTCATGTTTGGGTAATCTTAAGAAAATATTAAAATTTTTAAAAGATTGCATGTCGCTGGTTTAGATTAATGTTATTAGCTCATAAATACCAGTTGACGATTTGTCATTAGTAAGAATCGTTTCTCAATGGGGAATCGATCCTCATCTATACATGAAAAACCTCCAAATGCGGACTATATAACTATTGAAGCTCATTTAATCGTTGTATGTGAAAGTTCCTACATACTGAACGACTCCGGAGAAATCCGACAATGCAAGGGCGGAATAGTTCTGGCAAAAGTAAAGATGCAAGAAACGAAGCGCATAATTTTGCATTTAGAATGTTCAAAACTACTTTTAGACCCAGCCGAAAGGGGGAGGTCACTTAGCCCAGTGTTAGCATCCCCGTGGATACACCACTGGGTTTTTATAGTATGGAAGTAGCAAACGAACATGCAGCCCACCTGATGGTAAGTGGCCACTGCAGTCCATGGACATCTGTAGTCAACCCTAGGTAAGATCAGTCTCACCCAAGGTAAGCTTCAGATGCGTCGAAAAAGTATGTCTCCCTTACCACACCCTTCAGACTAGAACACAGCAATGCATAACACTGCTGTTATTAGGCAGAAATAGGTGTGTCGGAGGTGCTACTGGAGTCGAGCCACAAAGAGTCCTACCATCTTCAACAACAGTATAACAAAAAATATATATCTCGTCTCATAAGTACACCGTGTGAACTAAGCCTATATAGGATTTCAGTAAGTGGCTTCACGAAAGCCGTCAAATGTAGAGGGATGGAGCAACCACGTTAGTCAATTATAGCTTATAGCCCTGCCAGCAATGGCTGAGGTACGCCATTAGTCCATTAGTGCCTCCATGCTATATTTACCAACAGCTGTATCCGCGACTTCGTCCGCGTAGTTATTAAGTGATGACATTATTTAAGTGTCTTTGTTGCTTTCTATGAAGAATATATAAACATGCAAATTCTCAAAGAGTATAATGTATGTATGTTCACATTATTTATTGCGTAATGTAGTAGCATTAAACGAACATGTAATACATACATGTAATACTCGTACATACAGCCTCTCCTTACCACTCGTCACACAAAATACCAGTGGTTAACGGTGCAGGCGGCGGCAGAGGCCACGTACCACGAATAAGATATGTGCTCGTTTGCTACTTCAATAACGTAAAAAAAATCTGTTAGGTACTATTCCAATTTAAGTGACAAGCTCGAATACACCATTTTAAACTTAATACAGTAATGTAAAAAATAGTAAGTTACCAACTCAAAAAATAGGCCTTTCTAAACTTAGTCATAAATGTTAGTGAAAGATGTTACGTAAAAGATTTTATTTATAAACAAATCAACAACGAAAATTCGCATATCCTGTGCTAACTCTTCACCGGATTTATGTAAGTGGTCCTAAAAGCCGTCTAGTCAAATGTAAAGTGACAGTGACGGAGCATCAGTGTTAGTCCATTATGGAGGGGACGCGGGCGGAGACGATACGCCATTAGTTCATTAGCGCTCTTGTGTTGTGTGCTGTCATAAGCCGATTGTGGACGACTCGAGTGATAAACAATGCGACAATAGCCACATATTCGGTTACTAATTTCTTAGAACTATTTAATGGGGACGGTCGTCTTTGTCCGAGTACTCGAATGTTCCTATTTCAAAGATAGTTTGTTAATAGAACCGTTGATGTATTTTTAAACTAAATCTATCTCCACATGCCGTGTATTAGTATCGTATTAGGTACATTTAAATGATAATTATCATTTTTATACATATTTTTAACAATATTAACGTTTTATTTCTTAGTTGATCGAATTGATTCTTTGTATTGAGCACTTTCAAGTATTATTTGATCGTCAATAAATTTTGCCATCGCACCTTGACTGCGGCAGCATCCCTGATACATGTTACCTACCTAGCAATAGGGCGTCATAAATTACAATGGCGATGTGCGGCGTGATGAGCCCTCAGATGCATTAACGCGTACATGATCGGCTTCAAGTGGACCACATGCGGCTGTTATCACCTGATATCGTGTAAGCACGCCCGTTTGCTATTTTTATTATATTAAGATAATGTAAATCCCAATAACATAACGGTATTATTACTTATACATTAAATACATACTATACCTATATTCGACCACCTAATCCACTTAGAGTAACAGAGTATTTGTTGTCAAAGCTCCATTAAATTCAATACAATATTAGAAGTTAACAGTAATCTACATCTTAGTGGTGTATTTTGTAGGATCGGCGGGCGTAGGGAGTCGGTAGGGGTGCGGTCCATTATCCCGAGGTGAGGGCATCGCAACAGCAAAGACGTTAGTCCGGCTCTGTGCATCGGCGACTTTATGACGTTATCTCTAACAGGTTTCGTCCCCGGAATGGGGTTGCCTCACTGAAAGCACGGGATCCAACGCTCTGCCTGATAATTGCCTCTAATGGAAAAGTCTAGTCACTTCGTGCGAAGTGCATTCCAAGTTTTCGCTCCTTCTAGATATAAGTTATTAAATCGCATGCAGACGAAACTTATAAATGGAAGTAAGGACTTGAAATGTGGCGCGGACTCTTCGGTTTTATTAGTTTATGCTAGTAACGTTCTGTATCACTAAATATAATAAATAAATACTATTGCCGTGTACATAAATATAATAAAAGCTAAAACAGCCCAGAAGCTTTTATCTACCATACTTAGACGCTTAGACAAAATGAAAAAGCGGGCAAAATGTAATACACTTACGAGTATGTTACGGGACATACATATTTAACACGCATATTTACCGATTGGCGTGTATCAGGGGGAGGGCAGATACCATGAAGTAGGGGTGCGAGGGGGAAGACGGTCATTCAATGAGATTGCTTCTTGCCGCCACTCTCAAGTAATGGATCTCGCCCAAATAGACTAGATCGAGGAAACGCGCCACCCTATTGCGTTAGTGGACTGGCTTTACCCGCTCTACTCCTTTAGAGGATAAACATTAAATGTTATGTAATACACGGAAATGTTTTTATTTGTAATACGTCAATAATTATGTTTCTTTTTTCTCTTTTTCCATTATCTATATTACCTATTTATATTACCTTATTTCTCTTTACATTTGCAATTCCTATTTACGATTATATCAATGATTTCAAAAGACCTGTGACAGGGGAGTCCAAAAAACGGCGGCGTAACATAAAGTGCACTCAAATTTTTGCTTTTTTAAAAATTGAGTTCTTAAACCCATATGCATTGAGAAATACTAATATAAATTAAAAAGAAATTATATAAATATTGTGAAAGGTGAACCTACCTACTAGGTATTTATTAACTGATCATTAGTTATTAGTTAATAAACAAACACTAAACAACTGAAGTTCCTAAATATATCTAAAATTTAATCCAGAGCTATGACTGTAAAAATATGTAACACCTAGTTACTACAATCTATTTACTTATACAGGATGTCTAAAGTTTGAAGAATAGGTCCAGATAACTCGATTAGATATATTGAGACTTAAGGTTCTATGGTACATGTGAGAAATATCTAACTTTTTTCCTATCTATACACAAGATTTTACTTAACAACAAATAAGTTATAGATAGAGTATCGCGGCTCGCAGCACAATGGATTCTGTATAGATTGAATTATGGAGGAGGCGAAACTGGGCCGGTGTAAGGACAAGGGGGAAATGGAAAATGTGTGTCGCCAAGTGTTCCCTAACAGCTCCTGGACGGGGCTCGGTAATGGACAGATCAGATACCACTCGGACAACCATCTCGCAATACGCTACTGTATTCATAATGGATTATTTACAGTTATCTATAATCCGACAAATATAAGAAGGTAGATTTTTAAGTAATAATAATTACTGTAAGTTATTTTTTATTTGTTAATCTTTTTTGTTTGTTGTATTTTTATCAGTAGTGCGTAAAACATTGTTTATAAGTTAAATTTTTGCTAGCGAAATGGATCCCTGTTACGCGATAATAAATAAATAAGAATGTGTTATTTATTTGAAATAGAACCAATAATAATAGTATAAATAATAATATAGCCGTGTTGTGTTAATAGTTTTATGTGTGAAAATAAGTACGTAAGTTCATGTAAAAACTATAGTGGTTCTATTTGTTTAACCATCTTTGTTCTTAACATCATCTTTCAAAAAAATATTGATAATTTATTGGACCAGATATCAAGTAAAAAAAAATACAGTACATGTAGACCTAGTATTTAGTATTAACATTTTCATTCGTTGATAAAGCAAAATTTGCAACCCTTTTTACAATATTAAATATAACACTTTAATCTATAAGAAGTAAAAAGCAATTCGTAAATCACTATATCCACGTTTATAATTTCTAAATAGTTCAACAGTACTTCAGTAACGCATACCTATATCATGGTAGTCTCTACAATAAAATAATTCACCGAGGCCAGAGTCGCTAGTTCATTATCCAAATGGACTACAGCTATTTGATCCACTTATGTGATTGCCTGCAAGCATTATCTCTCTCCTACTGAATGGAAGCCATAAGTCTACCTCGTAACTCTCTGCTCCTTACAATATTCGTTTGTACGTTTATACGTTGTATTAATAAAGTACTTACGTATGAATACAAGATACGTGTGTGTGTGTGTGTGTACACACACACACACACACACGTATAATACATATTATATTAAAACACACACACACACACGTGTGTGTTTGATATTTTAATATAATATGTTGATTAGATTATAACTATTGCAAGCGCTTGCCAACTATTATATGACAGATCACAGGAACATTAAAGCTTTGTAGCAATCGAAATAATGATTAAAACTGGTGGTGGACCGAAAGTTCGGTTTCGGTTTCCGTTCGGTTTCGAGTTTCGGTTTAGTTTCAGTTTCAGTTGCAAACCTGCCGAAGTTACAACCG
>DWLI01002394.1:0-13287 GCA_018249915.1 Cecropterus dorantes dorantes
TGAGGCATTTTTTTATGTATTCTTTTCCATAATCATTTATTGAATTTATTAAAATAAATTCTTAATATTTGCAAACGTATGGGTTTCTGCGCCGCATCTACGGGGTAGCAAAATACTTTCCGAAACGCTGTTAAATTATTTCCATTTTATATAGGAGTTTATGTTTAAAATAATTCTACAGGCATTCATTTTAAATAAATAAGCATAGTATACGAATAGTTCCAATCACGGTGTCATCATACCATATAGTCCAGGATCTACCGTACATATACAGTAATAAGTGGTAAAAATGTACGGGAGGTCCCGGACTAATACGTATTTATCTTAAAATAGGGATGTTTGTCTTGTTTTCTTGCTAGAAAGATTAAGTAAAACAAATTTTCTTTTATGCAACGTTCCAATATAGCTCTCATGAATTTTAATGAATGTCATCAAGGGGAACCTCTGTTATCTAAAGAAATCCATTGACTGAAATAAAGATTTTTTAATAGTAATAGGAAATATTTATTTTATTTTAGGCTTATTGCATACCGTTTTATTACTTTTTTTTTTATATGAACAGTTGGAAATGTAACTTTTCGAGCATGCAGCCTACCTGATGGTCAGTCGCTACTGCTGCCCATGGACATATGTAATCAATCCTAGGGAAGATCAAAGTCTCACCTAAGGTTAGCCATAGATGTGTTGCTACTCCTGAGGACTAAGATGGAATGCCAAGGGACGTATGTCTCCCTTACTACACCCTTTAGACCAGAAATAGGTTTGGCGGTGGTGCTTCCGAAGTCGAACTACAATCAGTTCTACTACCTTCAACTAACTAAATAAAGTATATATTCTTAAAAAGACATTTCTATCCTCCAGGTGTCCGTGGACTACATAACCTGGAGATCAACGTTCCGAATGCAGTGTTAGTCGGTGAGACAGTCACACTAGAATGCAGTTGGCAACTTGAAGACGAAGAAGCGTTATACAGCGTAAAGTGGTATCGAGGGAGAGAAGAGTTCTACAGATACATCCCAAAAGAACTACCTCACACTCGAGTATTTCCTTTACCTGGAATCGAAGTTGATGTAAGTCTACATTCCTTTCTTCTTAATGATTTTTTTATAATATGGAAGTAGCAAACGAGCATGCAACCCGCCTGATTGTAAGTGGCTACCGCCGCCCATGGATATGAATAATCAAGATATGGATAATCAACCCTAGATAATTTCAGTGTCACCTAAAATTGGCCACAGATGCGTTGCTACCCCTGAGGACTACGATGGAATGCCTCGGAAGGGTGTGTCTCATGATTCATCAAAGTTAATTAAAACCGTTGTACTTGACAAATTTCATAAAAAAACCTACAAGAAAACAATAACATACAAGTAGCTGTATTGTTAGACAATGTTCAAGTAAATGAGTTCACGTAGTTATATTTTATTTTATTTAAATATTATGAATTCAATATTGGTAGAATATTATATTCGCAAATGTAAAAAAAAACTTATTTTTTTATTTGCTGTTATTGTTATATTATCATTGAGAGTTTGTGTAAAATTTATTACAACACACACCACTTCCACATACCACAACGACTTATAAGAACATTGCAAAAAAGTGATTATTATTGTCGTACATGTTACAACAAAATATTATAACAAATTCTTATAATCGTTAGGCGCAAAAAAGTAATTCCATGTAACGCCGAAACTTTCCGATGATTTGACCGTAAGGAGTAAGAGCAAATCGCAGCGTGCCGCTTATTTGATGGCTTATTGAATGTGGAGGTCAGGAGAAAATATCTGTAATGATCAAAGTAGGTTGGTAACTGTATACAGCCCACCCCAAGCGAAAAATCATTTCTTTATATACAAAAAGAAAACATACGGAAAGGATACCAACAAAACACTGTATCAATATTTACTGTGAAAACAAATGTACAGTTTTCACAGTAAATATTAATACAGTTTCAAAGCCCAATTTCGGAAAAGATTTTTATTATATTATAATTTTCCAATAAATAATTAGGACGGAAGTTTCTTTAAAAAATAAATTTAAACATATCATATCTTTATATTATGAGTTATTTATTGTGACTGTGACTAATTATCGTGCATAGAATATAATTCTTCAGTTACTTTTTATACTATAAATAGCAATCGAACATTTCACTTCATGACAATTGGTCACTGTCGCTGGACAATTGTATCTAACTCCATGTCACCGATCACAGATGCGTTACCACTATTTAGGATTAAGATGGTCGCCTCATATGTAAGTCAGCCGGCTTCTACACAAGTAGATTAGTAGGATTACCATCTAAAGCTTCAAGCGGTAAGCAACTTATCTCCGTTAGGAATTTACAATTAATTCAGCCGTCCCTAAAATGAGCCTTCAATTATGAATTAATTTCAATTAAGTTCATTTCCTTTGTAATTTTGGCAAATATTATATCGTTTACGAAGATCACTTATCAGTACGGTAAATCGTAGTTTTACAAGTACTACTGTTTTTGAAAGCAAAAAGAATGTAGTTTACTAATTCTGAGTGTAAGTTAAGTGTCTTAGAGATCAAAATATAGTAATAAATCCATACTTTAGCCGTTTAATCATTAAATAAAACTAACTCCATAGTGGGTACACCGAAGTGAACCTTAGCCGAAATGAATCTATTTACGTCTGTGCGACCGGTAACCAGTTTTTAAGTTATACTCACTGTAATATTTATAAATGTTTTTCTGTTAAACAGATATCTAGATCCGGGGCTCGGCGCGTGGTCCTTCAGCAGGCGACGCCGGCGATGGCAGGCCGCTTCCGGTGTGAGGTCTCGGCCGACGCGCCCACCTTTCACACGGAAATACGCTCGGCGCCACTAGATGTCGTTGGTAAATACTAAATATATGTTCAAGATGTGTTTTTCCGCATACCTCATAAATTAGCATTGGCATGGTTGGTCTAATTTTGCGTTAAGAAGCTGATTTATTTATTATGGTAAAACTAACTAAAAAAGCCATTAAAAATACAATACTCAGATCATACGCTGTTATTAGGCAGAAATTGATGTGTCGGTAATGGCTCAGAGGCGAATCAAAGAAGGTTATTAATTATCTTAAGCTCTCGGAATCTTACTCTGAGACTATAATTATAACCTATATTATATTAATAATATTTATATTAAATTATAATTTATATACCACGCTGGTAATACACTTTTACATTTCTCACATACTATCAAATGGGCACTATAAACATTTCAACAAACTATTACCAAAGAAAGTAACCCTTAGTTTTGTCTTAAAACTTTTAAAAGGATTACTATTGTTAGCTCCTCGCCTCTCTGTTTCCTTTTCGCGACGCCGATTGAATCAATACTTTGTTCTACCTTTTACTTAATGTTTTACTTTCAAGCTCTTGCTTTGTTTGATCCTCTTACCTTTGATTATCTCTCATCCTTTAAGTAGATGAATTTCTGCGGAGGATTCAAGATTTTCGTTTGGTAAGGCTTTATCCAGCTAAAGACAGGTAAGGACCTACTTGTTTTAAATTTAGGATACATCCCCAATCTTTAGTCTTCACTAGGTCGTCGACATTGGTTTACAATCATAAATTTTCTTAAAGTTGCTAAAAAATAGAAAATCTTTGGACAAGCAAAAGAAAAACCGATCTATTTACGAGTATATAAAAAAAAAATTATAATTCTTGTAGTTCATTAATTGATGCATTAATACTCTCCATGCTAAGAACTTTTTCAAGAGTCGGTAATTTAAATAGTGTACTAACATATTTCATTTCAAATTATAGTAGAAATTTTACTTTTAAAAATTACTACACGAACTTTATCATAAAAATCTAATATAAATATAATCTTCTGTGATCTGAAAATGTAATCACGAATGTGGTTAGGATTTTTGAAGATTGGTTCTTTATGAAGTTACACATTTCATGTTTAACTTTGTTAGTTTGAATTGGATCAGCCCATTGAGCTGAAAGTAGCTCGCAAGGTTCTTGTAAAACTAACGAGAGAACTTAAATAAATCTTGCAAAATGAGCCTCGTTTTCAGCGAAGTTATTATTGACAGTAGAAAACATGGTCCTTCTTAATGAATGCTGTGCAAAATTATAACTTTTAAATGAGTTACATCGTTTTGGAACTTAAAATGTTGATTAAATGAGCCGGTGTTGCTCGAAATGCAGTATTGAAATACCATTAAAACTACAGAAATGTAAATTATGTTATTAAGGGTAATCGCATCACTCGTTGTATGTCAATTTAATCGTCGATTATTCACAATATACGAGGTGCTCATGGCCATATTATGTTGTTTGCTTAAAAGCAATGTACGGCATTAAGCGACTTTGCAGCCCATAGATATTAACCGCTGATAGCAACTTTTCATAAGCGTTTGACGGTAAAGTTAATCAGTTACGGTTCTTATCATTTATCAATCTTGTAAAACATTACATAGGCTTTTTTTACTCACAAGTATTTCAATTTTACCTTTTAATTTATAAATTTCATAATTTCTTGATACGCAAGATCGCAAACGAAATTACGTACTATCTGGAAAATTTAAGTCGTAGTACTCTATGAAATTGCGGATCCGGATGAGAAACAGTACATACGGAAATAAAATACAAGTAAAGCAACTTATATAAAAAATAAGTCACTGCTCCTTGTTAGAAGAATAGAACTAATTTCCTGAAAACACTAATAAATAATTTTTGACACTTATAACTTCAAAATATCAGTGGTGTACCAGGGATTTAAACCTCAACACCCGACTGAGAGGTTCAGTTTTCAAATAGACTAACAATGTTTTTCTATGCCAAGTGGTTTAAAAAAGTTACTACTAAAAAAATACCGCTTAACGCAATTTATCCGAACATGGCGTACACACGTCGGTATGCGTTCCATTAAAATTGACGAATATGCCTATGCAGCATATTGCATTATTCTCCAAACAGATATTTCATCAATGTAGTTATTTAATAATCGGTTTAATAATGCAATATTCTGTTAGTTCCATAACATGTAATTTATGGAGTGGCTTTTGGCGTATGACGTTAATGTAATCATTATTGAATAATTATGGTACAGAATATTATCCAGCATTTACAGACACAATAACTCTGCTTTATAATCTAAATTGAGTTAGATTTGAATACTGTTTATGATATATGATGATACGTTTTAATATTTTTAAAAAGTTACTTCTTACACTAAAAATCGGCTCCAAAATGTATAGCATACTTTTGCTACTCGCATTCATTTTTAAGTTACTATAACCGTCGTAATCCTACCGCCCACTGCTGGGCTCGGGTCTCCTCCCAGAGTCAAAGGATTTAAGATATAGTCCAACGATGACCAAGTGTGTATTGGTAAATTTGACACACGTTTCACACCGAAGTAGGGTCTTGTTTTTCTAGTGATTGTACTCGTACTCGTATGTATGTTTGTTTGTAGATAGTCGTATGTCAATTTCTTTGGCACGCGCTACAGCCCAAACAGGCTTGACGGATTGTGAAGTATGAAATATTTTATTGATTATATTATTAGAATCGTCTCAGTTTGAACAATGACATACTCGTAGGCTATATATTTTTTTAAATGCCGCCTGTAAATAGGCAAGAAGCGGGGGCGAGGGACGACTTTTTACCCGACTGCGTCAGCAGGAGGGTGATGTTTTTCGAACGTTTCGTATGTATGTATGTATGTATGTACGTATGTTTGTTTATATATATGTCCATTTCTTTGGCACGGGCTACGGGCCAAACGGCTGGACGGATTACGGCTATGTAATTAGTTAAGTACATAACATAATATGTAAAATTTTCATTTCAAAAGTAGGTCGCTTAAAACGATAAAGCATTATTCAAAGTAGCACAAACATGGATCGCAGCGATAATTCCTAGTTGACCAATTTGTGTGAATCAATCAATCAAAACTATGCTGATGCGACAAGCTAGCAGTCGTAATAGCCGTTAACGGGCCATTATTCGGGAAACAAACAAATGAGAACACACTGGAATCATCGATGTTGTGTTATGTCAATTTTAAATCGTGTATTGTTGAATATTTGTGTATGGAGTTTAGTTTATTAAATACAAATTATAAAGACAATTAGACATACATCCGAGTATTCTAACTCAATCCTCAGGGTTAGCAACGCATCTGTGGTAAGACTCTGATGTCTATGGGCGGCAGTCGTCACTTGCCATCAGTCACCATCAAGTGGACTACATCCTTGTTATTTCCATACTATGAAAAAAATAAAAAAAATAAAGATGGTTTTAAGGAACCTTTTGTAATTCAATTCCGAAGGTACAATTGCCATACCTATTCTGCCTTATAACAGCAATATTAAGCGCTACTGTATTTTAGCATGCAGGGTATGGTATATGAGATTCAAAACGTAAGATGTTACAAGTCCTGAAGGATAGCAATTCGTCTGATACCACCCTTTAATAGGTCTCTTTTATTATGTAGACAAGATTATGGATAGACGACGGCGGCCACGTACCATCAAGTATATATATATATATATACTTGATGGATAGATTAATATATATATACTGCAGAAGACAGTTCTACTACAGCAGTTCTAGGAAATATGTACATATGTACATGCTTATTTCCTAGAACATTCTGCTTCAACAATAATTTTATAAAGTGAAAATTTTGTATATTAATAACAGTTCTCCGTTATATTTCACAAAACAAAGACACTTAAATCTTGTACAAGATTCGTGTACCTCAGGCTAGTGTCACATAAAGCTTCTGAAACGATCTATCAAAGTTAGCTTATATCGCCCAGAAAAGCAAGTTTGTTGCTTCGATCCGTACGGATCTATAAAGAGTTTGTGAACTACTATGTAAACATGAAATGTAGCAATATAGAAGAAGCAGTTTGTGATCCATTTGCTTTAAATTTTCCGTTTCATGTATGAAAAAAGTTACATATGCGTTGGCTGTAGTGACAGTCTATTGGTTTGTAATTAGCTTAGTTAGCCTTGGTCCCAGGTTCGAATTTCAAGTGCGTTTGATTTTTTGAAGTTATATTAAATCGGAGTATAGGTGTAGCAAAAATTTACTTATGTTCTTACTTACTTCATCGGTGAAGGAAAAAACTCTACTAAACCGCACATGTCTAGTGTGAGTATAGACTAAACTCTGAGAGTAACACCAAAAAAGTAGACGACATGATTGGTAAGGATTTATCGATTGTTGTCTTAAATTATTTTATCTACAACACAAACAACTTCGGGCTCGGTCGTCGCTAGTGGTTTAATTTCATACACATTGAATACAGTCGTTAAGCCTTGCTGTTATAAGGCCTTTATAGATGGTTTGAAGACATCCGACCAAAGTTACCCGTAGTCATAAATTCGTCGTGAAGAACTCCCCAGGCCTGATCAAGTTGAAGACCCGTGGCCAGGAATGAATAATAAAAAGTATTAAACAACTAGAGGTTTTACTTACTAGTAGCGTATCTTCATGGACGAAATATATTCAAAAATGTTATGTTGATAACAGACAATACACGAACACTAGGAAAATTGTAAGAATGCTTCGTGAGTAAAGCATTCATGCGCTACGGTGTCGCACTCGAATCGTGCCAATTTCTATGACGTGCGGCGTATTCTACATTCCAAATGTGAAAGATATTCCTAAACTTGGTATTGTTGCACGTACAAATATTTTGAATTCCCTTTCCACATACTAATCTTCCACTACCTGAGCTAGATTGTCATCTGAAAATAAAGTTATTTTTTCCGAATCGAACTTTTTAAAGCAGCATGCGGTTGACATTGATTGATAGCAAGAGTCACATAAGGAAAAAGAGTTATGTACCCTTCCCCAACTTTCTGACACTCTTTGTGTCTGTTTCTATCATATTCAAGTGTGTATGTATGTGCGAGTATCGATATTCAATAGAACAAGCATCGTGTGCGGCCGTTTATACCTCATTATTGAACGCATAGAAATTTCTTTATAGCTGGTTCTTTTTTTTTATGTTAAATCATACACGAGTTATAATAATAGATAGTTATTACTTCCTGATCAGTCCCCGGTCTGCACATGTATCTTTTTTTGACCTACCACATACCTACTTTTCAGTAGGAAGAATTGATTAGCAAGGTCTGCCAATTTTATGTTTAGGATTCGTCTTGTGAGGAAAAGGCAAGTTTGTTGCTTCGATCTTGTGTTATGGTCTTGTGGTGCAAAAACATAGTTGTTTATAGTGATTTACACTGGGTACAAATCACAAACGGCAAAGCAAACAAGACGTGCCGCACACAAGTTTATTGAGGATTAATTCGAGTGCTTCCAGTAAAATATACCTGCAAACAAAAATGAATTACGAATCACAAACAAATATATTTGGGTTGTTGAACCACTTTCCTAAAGGCTTTTTGTAATATCTGAAAATAGAATTGTTGTTTCAATATTACAAAAGTACCCCTTAATATAGCTTTAAAAAGTACTCTAAGAAATCTTAGCACAGGAAGGGCAAGGCTTACTTAAAAGATTTATTCAATATTGAAGGTGAAAAATCTTAAATCTACTACTATAATACTGAATATCTTCGGTATTTCTATGTTATCAATTTTCGTTGGTCTGGTTTGTGGAGTGTGGTAGAACAGAATTAATTAACAATAAATTTACAGGAAATGTGCCAACCTCAACGATAGTAACACATCTGGGGCCTTAGAGGAAACTGCTGTCCTATTTGAGGTTGCTTACAGATGAGCATTATTAGTTAGCATCAGGTGGACTGCATGTTCGTGTGTTTCTAAATTAAATCATCTAGAGTCATTTCAAAGTATTATAGTTGTACAGTATTCGAAAGTACATCCCAGTATGGTAACACCGACACACGTATTTCTTTTGTGAAGCAGTTCAAACTAATCGTTTGAAAGGTTGTAACCAACAACAGACTAAAGGTGTAATGGATTTCAGATAGAAAGTCATCTCTCGCTACGCTAGTGATCATGCCTTGGGAGTAGCCGGGTTCTGATAGTCTCTGTTCAAAACTTGTAAATATGCAGGATATTGAAATAACTTCTTGATGAGTTGTGGGTTGTTGCCACTAAAGCCCTGTTCTATGTAGAGTTGGGTACAGAGGTCCATTGACTGCATTGATCTCTTATCATCAGATTGATTGTATGCTCATTTATTTACTTTATTAATATAAAAATAAGGTAAGATCAATATTACGATTATGACTATTTAATAATAGCGCGTACACATTTATCATATTACTTTTTCATATTTTGTATCACTAAGAGTTTTTCCCTTTCCTTATTATGTATGGTATGTTATTAGACATGACAAATGATATTAATATCTACACAGTAAGATTTAAATGAGTTAGCAAAGTTTATAATTGTTAATACTAGAACTTCAAAGATAATACGCGCAATCAAATTCTATAAAGTCTTGACATAGTTTTGTGACTACCCAAGCATTATTAAATAATTTAAGTAACAATAGTTTTAATTTAGTATTGTCATGCTATTAATTAACCTATAACCAAATAAACTTACACGTAATATACGTAACGTAACACGTAAATAGGAGCAATCGTGGATAATAATTTAGTTTTTTTAAATTTGATATACATATTACATTATTGATAGTTATATTACATCATTAATACGTACAAAAACGAAAGAAAGTGAATATATTTATGTAAGGCGCATTCTCCAATTCTATGCATTACGTTAAAATATGGTTCCGAGCTAGCAACAAACCTAAATTTAAATAGTTATGCACAAAGTGTCGTGTCCAGCGGCTCTCGGAGAACTATGTAGATCCTTGATTATATAACGATGCAGCAGTGCTATAGTCGAAAACTTTGTTATAATTTTAATTTAACAGTGCAACAATAGAACTCATTTATAATGCCAATAAATGAACGAGTATACAAACAAAGTTTATGTCATAAAGATAGTTGATCGCACTGTTCTATTACTATTCCTATGCCGGTCACGGATTTCTTGCTAGAATGAGAAAAGTTTAGGTCACAGTCGACCACGTCACCCAAATGCCAATTAATAGAGAATTGAGAAAAGGGACTTTAGGACGTTAGAGACCTGAAGGTATCCTTATGATGATTTCATTAACCGAGAAAATAAGTTATAATAAAAATATATTTTTAAGTTCTAAAATAGATATAGTTTGTAGTCTGTGGCCTACTTTAGGGATTTATTTATATGAAGCGTTCTAATTCAGCCAGGTAGCAACGTATTAGTGATTCAAGTAAAAAACAAATTCTGTTCTTAGCTTATTTTATTGTGACAAATTATCATCAGATGTACTGTCATTTTACCTCTCGAATGACTTTAAATAAATAACGGTTTTTAATTTTTTTTATTAGAATCTCCGGATTGGGGTCCGAAGCTGGTGTCAGATCGTTCCTGGTACGGAGTGGGATCCAGCCTTCGGGCCACATGCGCGTCGCCACCTGCCCATCCACCAGCGAACCTTACGTTTGCACTTAATGGTCGAGAGGTTGGTAACACTACATGTTCATTCAAACATTAGCATATGCATGTAATCACTCAGGGATACATCAGCGCTTACATACATATAGTCATAGGAAATACTATGATATTGTATCATAATGTGTTGTGTAATTGTTCTATCTATTGTTTGCAATTCATCCCTACGTAAAAGATATGTTATTTTCTATTCGTACTTAATAAATAATTGTATAGTGTCTACTACACCGTATCCGTGCCTGATAATGAATTTTTAACCGACTTACCAATTGATCTATGTTATAGTAGCATTAAAAAAGTAAAACATTATGTTTACAATTATGTATTAATTTTTATGCATTTCTATCCTTCTTGCCATAAAAATATATTTAAATACTACAAAAACGTAAGATTTATCACCTTTTTGTAACATTGAGTGTATATAAAATGATAGACGTATTGCTGAGCAATCATTTTATAAAAAAACAACAATACTCAACGGTATCGTTGTAGCAAAAACATAAATAACGTTGACTTGCTTTGTCTCTACATTTTTTATTTCTAACATCAGTTTTATCTCTATCATTTATCTTCGCCGTACGCTATATAAAATATCAAATGAAACAAGATTTTCCTTTCATTTTCTGAAAGCAGACATTCGAACCGTGTCCGATGGAAAAGCAACACAGCCGAACAATGGGGGTTGCACTACCTACTTCACTTTGACGCCGCGCCAATATAGTTTTTGCCCATTGCCTGAGCCAGCTGCGTAGGCGAGTCATTAATCAAAGCATCTCGGATACATTAGCTTTCAAGAGATCTCCTTTTATGTATTAGGGATTAGATACAAGATCTCTCACAAATGGCTCACTATTGTGAACCTTTTTACTTCTAATACCTAATCCTGTTTTGCCAGATCGACATGGATTCATTCGTACACGAACTGCCGGAGTGGTTCAAATGGGACCCACCGCCAAAGTCCGAAACGACGACAACAGAGAATCCTGAAGACGAGATAAACTTCAATGTGTTTCAAGATGAAGGAAACATACAATACTTGGACGAGTCGTATATAAACCTTCACAAAGAGGAAATTAGGAGGCCCTCAAAAGAGAGCACGAAGCCAGTATTCGAAAGATCGGGGCCGGATAATAGATTACCGTCGGTCGGCGAAGTCTCGTTTGTCGTTCGCAGCGAAGCTTTCGAACGCGGTACGCTGAGGCTGACCTGCATAGCAAGTATATACAACCTGTATGCGGCGCGCGCCGAACTAATTTTCGATATGGAGCAGCCAGAAGTGGCTTCTGTATTAGGAGTTCGTAACAGTTCCGTAGGTAAGTGCTACGAAAACATTTTCTCAGCTTGTCTTCCGTAATTTTGATGAAGTTTTAGGAGTAAAGTAACATAGTTTGATAACAATCTTCATTTAACGCTCAAATATGGTGCTAGAGATATTGCACATAAAATCATCTATACTAGTATATAAAAATAAGATGGTGTGTGTATTTCTGTTTGTTACTTAATCGCGCAAGAACAGTGGTTCCTCGGACTAGTGAGTCCAATTTATATGCAATTTTGCATGGTAGTAACTTATTTACCTGGTCAACTTATAAGTTACTTTTGATTTCAATATTTTTACTAAGTATTACTTTTTAAAGATGGTGACTAATTTATGTCCGTAGCAAACGGGTAGGTACTTTTCAGCTAGTATTTAACAAAATTTACTGATGTTGCATGTGTGTATATTCGTAAATTTTATTCACTGTAAAACTCTTTTGTTCCAGGTATATTTTCACGCAGCGCTTATCGAATATTAATTTTTATTGCACTACTACTGTACAACATTCGGTAGTTCATTTACTAGGTTATTTTATTAATTGTGTAAGTACAAAGTTAATTTTAACGACTGGATTATATTACAACGATACTAAATGTCGTGTTGTGGATATATTATCGAACATATCTGTTTTGTGTGTTTATTATTTTAGCATGTAAATAATTATATATACTATATTTACTTTGAATTACTTTGAACCTAATTAAAATTTAAAGGTAGGGAGACATGCCAAATTGTTTAAAAATAAAGACATAGGTATCTTCTGTAATGTTCTATGCCAAATGTATAGCAAAGATTTTTCAAATTAAAATTGTCAGTTTCTGGGATATATCTCATCTTTATGTAAATTCATATATTTTAGCTGGTGCGTGGGGTAATGAATGTAAGTAGAAACATCTATTTATTAACATGAATCGTTACATTTATTAGTAACTGCCTATTTATATAATAAGTAGGTACCTAAGTAAAATGTGATAAGGTTATGTAAGAAAGTTCTAAATAATTAATAAATTATAATAATAAGTAGTTTATTGCCCTAAAAGTATTTATTGAAATTGGTTCTACCAATCTCGTAGACTTTGCTACGGGACTAGCAAAAGCTATTAATAGGTTACTTTCTATTTAAATGTAACCTTGTGGAAGACTGATGACATATTATTGTAAAAACATTATTTAAAAATATAACTACTAAGTTCTTGCCAAACGCATGGTCTATATACATAAATTATTATATTCTTCATTTAAATTTGTATGTCTTATCATAATATATCCGAGTACAATATTGTTTTAGATGAAATTAATGTAGTTTTACAATTAAGTTTCGAACTCAATTTCTTAAATTGTGACATTAAATTTGGTTATAAGTATTTGTAAATAAATAGATCTAATAAAACCCGTATTAAAGTTACTACATATGAATAGAATAAAATAAAGATGTTGATATTTTGTCGCGTTTTCTTTACTACGTAAGTATAAGTAGTA
>DWLI01002395.1:0-13286 GCA_018249915.1 Cecropterus dorantes dorantes
AGGTTGCTCACAGATGTCTATGACCGGTTGCCACTTACCATCAGATGGTCTACTTGCTCGTTTGCTCATTTTATATACATTATATATAAAGATCTAAACAGTATGCTCTTATAAGCTATTTCTCAGAAAATCATACTGAGCACAGATCCCTTTTTAGAGTAAAAGCCTTAATAGTTTAACACTGAAAAAGAATATTTTTTCACGCGCCCTAAAAACTTTTTCAAAATTCTTACACTTGTAGGTTTTACAACGTTCTTCTTCATCCTTATTGATCGTAACTGACAATCAATTTCTAATATAAATAAAACAAGGAGCTTGCCCGAGACTCGAACTCCGGACATAGAGATGCCGAGTCACTGCTATTGTTTATTACAATAGAAGTTACATATTTCTTTGTTTAAACAAATTAACGTACATCAACTCGATGTGTACTCATTTACGACGAACAAACAAAAATTGCACCGCCCAATATTATTACGGAGCGAAATGAGAGCCGCCATGTACAGTACATACAGATTAAAGTACATAGAAAAAAGTACATAGTGATAAAAAACCCACATTTTATTATGAGCCGATCAGATGAGAGAGGAAATTTTGTGTTTATTTGTATTGGTACGGCGCTGTATACAGCGTGTTGCGGAAGTTGTGGTAATTTAAATTTTGTTTTTTTTTTTTTAATATGACGTTTTTTTCTGTATTGTTTTGCAAAGTTTTAGAGTAGGTGTCAAAGTGTCAAAAAGCTACAGTGTGTTGTAAATAGAATGGTGGGGAAGTTTTATTTCAGCTTTTTTAGAATTGCTTTAGCAAAGACACCGGAAATAATTGTCATTTAAGCTATTAGTGCTTTAGCTGTGACATCAGAAATGTGGTCTTTTAGCTTTTAATCCTTCCATTTTCATCCAAAAACGTAGTAAGACTTAAATGTATTATACCAAAAAAAATAATAACATCCAAAAAAACACCAGAAAATGAATGCATAATCATCTCATGATTTGCTTCTGAAACAAAACAGCCTGTATAAGCTCGTCAATGTATTCGCGTGTGCATACACATCACGCACACACTGTCCACGGCTGTGTGTGTTCTTTGCATGTGCGTATCGAGGTCACGTTGCATGTACGTAGTGATGCAATGCAATGAAGAGAAAAAAGTATAAATTACCTACTGAGTTTGGAAAGTTGCGACTTGTCTTGATTCATTTCTTTATGTTATTGATAGGCTACCTGTTACCATAGACTTAACAATCGTTAAACTGTCCTGATTTGAAGTGTGCAAATGTATAAACTAGCTTGTTTCCGTGGTTCTGCTCGCTTTGTGACGTTTACCACGGTAGTGTGTCCCATGTTTAATCCAGGTTATAATCTATCTGTATATCAAATTTCAGCGAAATGGAACCAGTAATACCACACAAAATTACACCTTTCTATACTAATAATATAAAGCAAAAAAGTTTGTTTGTTTGAACGCGCTAATCTCAGGAACTATTGGTTCGAATTGTTTTTTTTTGGGTTGAACAGTACTTTTGTTGAGGAAGACTATAGGCTATTTAACATCACACTATGTTTATTTATTTGTTTATTTTTCTTATATAGTAGCGGGTGAAACCGCGGGGCGCAGCTAGTGTAATATAAATAAGATTCGTGCTTAAGAATTTTATCTTACTAAGTATGTAGTATTATATAAAGTCGACAGTTTGTGAGAATGGATATTTGTGTCTGTTACTTGACTAAACAGATTTCGATTAATTTTGACAAACAAATTTATGACCAAGATAAACACATACAATTCAACACACATACCAAAATCGATTAGCGAAACAAAAATACAGAGCCATTAGATTATATCTAATATGAAAAAAACGGGCAGTGCTTGAAAATTACAGTTAAGTGTGAAATCACACATAAATGTTTTTTTAACCATTAATTTTATTTTAAAATATAGAGTCACTAAAAAGGATTTATTTATATTCTACCCCAAGGGGGTTAAATTATGATTAGTACAGTGATACCTCGATTTACGCTACCCCGACTTACGCAATTCCGGAGTTACGCGATTATCAATTTATAATTTTTGGAAAATATAGACTCCATTAAAAAGCTCATTTCTTCTACAAATAATAACAAGTTATTAGCATGTTAAGAGGAAATTTTGCGGCAGTTAAACAAATTTCGAGTGGTCATACCATTTTGGTTGATTTTATGCAAAATTTTACAATTTCAAAATGGTAAAAATAAGTTCGGTTAGTAATTATATAATTGTATAATTTAGGATTTCAATGAACATTAATTGTTTCATATGCTATTTTCTTTAGTTTTCAGCCTAATTAAGAATAATTTATATTTACGACATTGTATCCCGATTTACGCGAATTCGATTTACGCGGTTATCACTCCGTATCGCGTAAGTCCGGGGTATTACTGAATTTGACTTATGCGGTTCTCATCTATCGCGTAAGTCCGGGGTATTACTGTATAATGTTTATATTTTTTATATATTGGACAAAGTCGGGTGCAGCTAGCAAGTGTATAAATGTATTGAGGAAGTATCAGGTTTCCTGCATATTGTCAAAATTGGAAATGAATTCCTTCTGATATTTTTATGACTCATTTATTAGCTGATAATATGAAGTGGTTTTGTAAGTAATAAAATGTCGATACTGCTTGGGATTTTTTTATAATACTATAAATGTTTCACTGTTTAAATTTAATGTTTTTTATTGACCGGAGTAGCGTAGTAAGAGAAAATATTTGTGGGTCTGATGTTGCCGTGTTTTTATTCTTGTGAATAGCTCATTTATGCTATCTATACTAATATTATAAGCAGTAGAGTTTGTTTGGTTGAACGGGCTAATCTCAGGAACTACTGGATCGAATTGAACATTTTTTTTGTGTTTAATAGTAAATTTATCGAGCTATATGCTATATAACATTGTGCTATATTTCTTTGTTTGTTTTTTTCTTATATAATAGCGGGTTAATAAATATGCTATCTGCACTTTACAGAAATATATTACTTTATTCTTATTACTGTTACTACTTTTGTTAGTCTTACTAAGCCATTTTCTTTTTCTTTTTTAGGTAATTTAACTACGATACTCATATACAAGTCGATGTGAACCCAAAGTTATAAGTATTTTAAGCATTATAGTAATTAATAGCATTATGTTACAAATTTCTGTAGTTTCTTTAATGCTATTTCAATAAAATTGTACAATGTTTGCTAAACGAATAAATTAAATAAATAAATATTATTATAAATGCAAAAGTTTGTGAGGATGTTTGAGTTTGTTACTTGGTCATGCAAAACTTTTATAATATTACTTGTAAAATTGATGAAGAAACCCGCAAACATGTATTCCTGTAAAATTACAAAATGATTTGTCATGACCATGTTACACCGAGGTGTGATACGATATAAGCCTAGAAGAAGAGTAGGTCTTAGATCACTTTTACTAATTTTATAAAGGCGAAGGTATATGAGATATGTCTGTTTGTTAGTTTTTCGCGAAAAACTCGCGGTCGGTCGGTCGGAGTTCGCTGAAATTTGGCAAATAGATTATGAGACAGTTAACCTGGATTAAGATATGGAATCAGAACCGACCGAAGCGGGCGAAGCCGCAGGAATAAGTATAGTGTAATTCCATAAAACATATTATTTATAACTATATCAGCCGTTATCATACAGTTTATAAGTTTTGAAGATGTTGTTAAGCGTAGTAATTTGAAGTTATGATAGGTAGACGCGACAATTATAATGAGAAAACTTTTGTCGTTTCTAAGTCAAGACTTAATCGTCAATCTTACTTTTTGTGGAACTCAGTGTTTGTTCAGAGAATTAATGTGTAGAAATTAGATATTTTTGTTCCCCGCCGTGCTATGACATTTTACTGAGAAAGCTTTAGTGACATATTTAGGTGGATTACAGCATTAGTTAGGTGACAAAAAATAAAACAAAATATATAGATAACAAAAAAGGAACATAACAAAAAATAGGCATGAATTATAAATAATATATGAAAAAAAATTGTTCTTTTTTACTTTGGTTTTTTTTTTACAGAACTACGATGTTAAGATTTATCTAATTACTTTGCGCCTGCGCATCTGAGGATATAAAGTATATTAGTACATATATCCTACGTTAGATTTATATCAAAACACAAAAAAAATTTTTTTTTTTTGCAAAACTGCGATGTTAAGCATTGGCTGGTTATTTTGCGCCTGCGCATCTGAGGATATGAAGTATATTAGTATATCGTACGTTAGATTCATATCAATTTGAAGTCAAATTTATATATAATAATATGAGTGGTGAGACAGACACCCTCAGTAGGTACATGTGCAGTCATTACCCGACCCCTATTCGTTTCGGCCTAAATCTCAAGTCAATTCAGGATCTAGGGTTGTCACTTTACCAAAATAATATAATTTGCTTTTATTTCTTTCAAATATACTGTTTATATATATTTTGGTGTTACAAGATTTTTGTTTATTTGTGAATTTTGAATGTAAAAATAAGTAGTGAAACAAAGTTATGAAGTGAATAAATGGGAAATTTATTTATATCTGTATTTACAATACTATCAATACTTGTAAAAGGAGAAACTTAAAAGTTTATTTTGTTTTTAAATAATATGTTATAATTGCAATAATATATCAGAGTAGTTGGGGAGTGGTTACATTTATTTTGTTAGACTACAGCAAGCTGGCTGATGGTAAGTGGTTACTGCCGCTCATGGACATCTGTAAGCATCTTCATATAGAACAGGGGTTCTATCTAAAGTCGATCACAGATGTGTTGCTACTCCTGGTAACTAATACGGTCCCCGGGAGTAGCAGCGCAACTGTTATGAGCAGGCAACCACACCTTTTACCTGTTTCTAGTGGGAAGCAGTCACACTAGAAATAGGTGTAGCGGTGTTACCTCTTCAGAGGAACTGCACTGCTACCACCTTTATTGCAATTGGTTCTTAAAGGTATATTTCATTTTTTTATATTTTATGTTATGTTGTGGCAACCCTAACACCGACCCAGTTACAGATGTAACGTGAATTCGGGTCACTCTTCGATTCATTGTTTGACTGCATGTATTGCATCTCACTACAACATGCAGTTCAAAGGATTTTCTTCCTTACTACCATGGACATAAAGATCATGCATCAAGCCCTTGTACATTGAGAACGTCCTTACGTCTCGTCATATCCGAATTTAGGTTACATCGTACATAAAAAGCTATTTGTTAGTGAAAATTATTTTATAACGTAAAAATAACTCGTTATTTTTATTTAGCGAACTAAATAAGTGAATTTTACTCACTGACATGTACTTATCCGCTATAATATCCATAACACAATATTGCAAATAAATAAAAACATTAAAAAAACATCGTATTCAAGTTTATTTTGACGTAAAATAAAAAAATAATTAAAAATTACAAAAGCCCTTTCCGCACTAGATGACTCCGCGCCCTATTGCCAAAAATGCAGCTCGCAAGCACGCATTAAAAATCGACGATCAGGCGCGTCTAGCCGGCAGGACCGGTTCTAGGATTCTTTTATTTTATTTGCTCGTGAGAAAAAGCCAAATATCTGTGTTGTGTCGTTTCACGTTGAGGTGTTTTGGTTTATTGATTTTTAGTAGGCTTTTATCTATTAAAACTCATAGTTTAGGAAAGCAGATGATATTTGAACTTGAAGATTTTCCATTATTAGTGCTCATCAGTAGTTAAATACAGACAATAAATAAATAAGTAGATCAAATATAGCGGTTTTATTTATATTTTTGAATACTAAGTTAATAAGCTTTATATACTTACGTTAAGATATTAACTACGTTACTTGTTGCTTATTATGTACCTTGAAAGCCCTTTTATATTCCATTGGAATTAATTTTTAATTTACTTTGCGTAAGCATGACAAGCATATAACAGATTTCGTTAAGATAGACGTGGTGTCTACTCGAAAATTAATGGTATAAAAACGTTAAAATTATTGTTGGATTAAATTATTTTGCGTATATTAAAAATCGTAATCTGTACATTAAATATTGTAACAAAGTATAGCATCGGGACAAGGAGTCGACAAAGGTTATTGGACATGCTATAAAAATCCAACAACACTGGCACTTAATGATGCCATTTACACGAAAATTTCACCAATAACCGCAAGTAATGAATCGATATTCATTGCATAAAATCGATTGCCAACGAGGAACCTGTTCTTACCGACCTTTGTCTTTTATTCGCCGCTGAATAACATAACGCTTGAATAAAAACTCAGTTTTAATATGCGAGAGGTCATATACGCCTTTAATTAAAATATAATAGACGTTTACGTACAGTAAGTTTTGATTGATCCTTGAAAGACTTCATTTCAAAGCAAGTATTTAAATATTTTTCAAAAATATTTTTAACAGCTTATTAGCCTTGTATTAAGCAAATTAACGGTAACGACGTTGCCGAAAAATTGCTTATCTAAATTACGTGTTTTGCATACTAATTGGTATTTGGTCGGTTTTTAATTATCATGTAATATTTGGTAAAGAAGTCGGTATCTTAAACTGCAATAGACGGTAAAAACCAAACGTGATGCAACGTGAATAAGAATTGTATCGATTTAAGTTATTTCGTAAAAATAAAAGGTACGATTCACGTAGAATGTTATTCGCTTTTGAAAGCCGTTAGCACTTTAATTTAGTTTCGGAGATTGAAGTAAATTAAGTTAGTGTCGCGTGTAGTGTCAGATTCCATTTTTGAACATTTGCACGTCAAAAAATATGAGGACGGCATTACATTGAAAAAATAATTGCAAGTTACAAGCTGTCTGACATTTTAAGTGGTAATATTAGTGATTATACCAGCAGAGGTCAAACAGATGATAATGAGCCAAGGAAAGCGATTACACATACCCTATTTTGGAGTGAAATAATAAGTGTAATTTTTAAACTTATGCACATTTTTTATATTGAATCTGGTAAATTATTCGTCCATTGTTACAGAGATTTGGTTTTGATAATATTTTTAAATGATTTCCTGTACCATAATGTAGGTACTACATAGTAGTAAAATGCGTAAAATAATGACACGAAAATAACATAAATATCAACAGTGTTGAGTGTATTTACAGAAGCAACATCAGGATACCTATTTCTACGTTCAGTTTAGACACTTAAACGTTTTTCGTTCTAGTTCATAGGGCGTGAAAAAAACATTCATACAAGGCGTTTCTACTTAGTCCTCAGAAGGTACAAGCACATTATTGGGTGACGTCAAATATGAATCAAATCCCTACGGTTGATTACTGATGAGCATAGACGATAAAGACCACTTACCATTAGATGAAATACTAATGCTAATGATGAAGTGCTAATTTTCTACTTAAATCTTACTACTTTTATTTAATATTAGAAATGCCGAAATGAAACCAAAATCTCACCAAGATTAGCCACAGATGCGTTGCTACCCCTAAGGACTAAGATGGAATGCCTCGTAAAAGTATGTCTCCCTTACCACACCCGTCAGACCAGAACACAGCAGCGCATAACACTGCAGTTGTAAGGCAGAAATAGGTGTGGTGGTGGTGCTTCCGTACTTGAACCACAAAGAGCTCTACCACCTTCAAAAATAAATCTTCATCTAAATACTCGATTCGAACAGACGAAAATAGAGGAAAAGATTTCTGTGTCATATTGTATCTGCATTATATCTGTTATTATTGTAATATTTTAAATCCTTCGTCCAATTTCACACCAGGAATTGTGGTTTGAGATAAAAAGTACATCACAGAAACTCAGTCCATTTACAGCTCAAAATGGTCGCTAAGTCCAAATCATTCTAACTTACACCCCACTTACAAACGGACGACGATGCGTTTATTTCTGCAACTGACCCAAATACAGCACATGGCCGTGCCGGCGTAACGCACATCGCGTGCTTGTGTGCACTGCGATAGTGTGTTACAGGTTGTATTATTGTAGTACGGTGCGCAAATATGGTTTTTAATGTATGATTAAAAGTGTTTCGTTGGAAGTCGGCAGAGAAGCAGTTTGGAATTTTCGTAAAATAAAAGTTATTAATTGCAATTTTAGCTTATAGTTCAAAAAGACTAATGTCTGGCGTGTCTTGCATTATACTATTTTGAACTTGAACATAACATTTGAATTGTTCATAACAATACTTGTTGATCTTTTTGTGCAGTAATATTCTTTTAATAGCAGCGAATGCAACAAATTGGACAAATAATCCCGAATAATAAATAAAAAATAAAATAAAATTTCAACCGAGATTATGTCTTAATGCTACTTTAAACAGCATCTGTTAATGGTGCATAATAATATTAAATACAATAAATTGTAATAATGCAGTTAAGTTCAAAACTAATTTTATAATTTGTGCATATTATGCGGACGCTACAGCCAATGACAAGCGATATTGAATTGTGGCGAGCTGTCTACGTGTGCGTGTCATTCTTTCACACATTTTTGATCACTACATTTTTATTTGCGCGCTCGTGTGCGTGACGTGTACCAACGCATGTGCATGTGTGCGCGCACTAATTGCGATAGCTACTTCATTTAAATTTCGAATGTCAGCCGCTCCGTTGCGAAAACCGTGTAAGTACGATTTGCGCTTCCTTATTTAATTTTATTATTCTTGTTTTAATTTATGTTAGACATAAATTAAAATTAAATTACTACTGACAGGAACGATAAATTAATTAAAAAAAGACATTATCAACTTAATTTTTTGTTCATTGTTATGGATTTTTTTAGGTAAATAGGTATGATATATGATTTTTTATCCACTTTACGTATATACACATCGAAAAAATCATGTCTAGAAATACTTAGCTTAAAGTATTAAGCGTACAGTTTAAGCAACTTTATAGAAAGAGTTTTCTTTATAAACGTGAGGTAGCATGGTGGAGCAATCTTTTTACGATAAATCAGACCATATGGAACTGATAGTACATTTATGAATAATTGAAGACACGTCACAATTAAAGGCAAAAGCCATTAAATCTTTGTCGGGAGTGGCGATGGACCTTGGATACAACCTTTGTTTAGTTGAAGGTTCCTTGCTGAAGCGTGTTATACACAGCTGTCAATTTGTAAATTACGGTTAACATACGGGTAAAAAACGGTTATTATAAGTGCTAAATAAATATACTAATATATTAATGGAAGGAAACAATTATTGCGGTATTTACTGTATTACTTATAACTAAGCTACTTTTGTTTAAGAAAGTATTTTAGTAAAAACACTTAGTATTTTAGCGCAAAGAAAAAAATGGTCAAAATGAGGTCAAAATTTTTAGCCACTCTGATGTTTTGGCTATTTTCATTGTATCACCCTCAAGCATGTTAACATCAAACTGAAACGTTCAGTGCTTGCACACCAACCGCTTTTATTTCTCGAAATGTCCTCAACAAACTAAAATAAACCAATAAGATTTAAGAATCTTGTTGTCCAAAAACCCAAAATCCTAAGCAGTGAACAGCACCAATGTAATCGACCTGAGTCCGGGTTTACGATCTGTGCGGAGCATAAACATGGCTGTAATTGTCCAGATCTCTATCTTTGGTTACACTCCTATACGATTTAATTGCTGAATAAAACTTATTGTAAGATTTCCAACTGCTATTTTCAATCGTAACGTGCAGAGTCGGTCTAAAGCAATTTTACTAGAAAAGGATTATTAACTACAGAAAATATTTCCAGCATCGTGTTCCAGAAAAGACAAGGCAATCACCAGGATCGATAGTTCAATGTAAACGTAAATCGATATTGAAGGTGGTAGAACTCTTTGTGGTTTGACTTCGGAAGCACCACTGTTGGCAGAAATCTGTCTAATACTAGTGTTATGCGCTGCTGTATTCTGGTCGTTAGGTGGTAAGGCAGATGCTTATCCGAGGCATTCTGTGGACTAACCACAAGGGTATTAACGCATCTGTGGCTAACCTTAGGTTAGACTGATATAATCTGGTGTTAATTACAGATGTTCGCCCATGATTAGCGCGGCAGTGGCCACTTACCATCATTTTAACGCCATGCTCATTTACTACTTCTATATTATAAAAAATATATACGTCAGATGGACTGCATGCTCGTTTGCTACTTCTTTATTATAAAAAAAAAATGTATTTTCCTACAATAACTTCGTGTTATGTCAGTACCTGACAGTAGTATAATACCTTAAAAACGTATAAAAATAACAGGTTCATATATTATCAAAAAATATACTTTATATAGTGTAAAAATGATCATTTATTTTTATTGTTATGCTCGTACGCAGGTGCAAGGCATAGCGATACATTAATTACGAGATAGAAAGTTGTCGCCGAGTTATGAAGTTAATGTGCCTACTTCGTTATCCGTATCAAAATTAGTCGTGTTTATTGAAATTAGCAAATAAATGTGTTTTCGTGTAAGTGTTTCACAGTTACTAAGTTACATAATACGTAGATTGCATTTGTTGATCTCTTTCTGTAGTCATTGTATAAGATTAATCTAGAAATAAATTCATTTTGTTAAAGAATACTATACAAAAAAATGTATAACAATGTAACTTACTTTGATTAGTTATTATAGATTATTAATGTAAATCGCTCCTTAAAACTATAAATGAAATTACTTTCATAATTTTAGAGTAAAAAAAATATCGCTTTAAAAAAAGAAAAAAGCGTAAAATATCCTTATTACGCTTTGCTGTCAGGCGAACACGATAAACGACCCGTGCAACCGGACATTACGCCCTCATTTTTATTTGGCAGATAGACAAAAACACCCTTTTTCTTTATATAACACACACATTCACACATTATGTACGCGAAAGTATGTACGGTGGGCGACGTAATGTGTAACATCTGTCCAAATTATCCACGCAATTTTACGCTCTCCACAAAGACATTAAAGCACATAATCGTGTACAATTTAAAGCCAATACATACATTACTTCACGGACCACCGTAAATAGGCTGGACAGTACATAGACGCGCTGCGTTCAATAATTAGCGAATGTTTTTTAAACAGAATTCGAAATTTGAAATGAAGTTTTATTCAGACCGATTGCGATTTTTCAATTCGTAATTCGAATGAGGATGCATTTTTTTTTCAATTTGCATTCGGAATGGCGGCGACGTTCGCTATTTAAAATGGATTAATGCTTTTGTTTTCAATAATGCATTGGCGCTTTGTGATATAAATCCAAATAAATCATGGCATTGATGCGAATTTTTGAGTCTGTGGAGCCTTTGAAAAGTGTATTCTCACCGAAAAGTTCTTAAACAGTGAAGTGTTTTATAAGTGGCCAGTCTTGTCTGAAGCTTAGGCAGAGTAAGCATCGCTTTAAGCTGAGATCTGAGATATGTAACAAAACTTAGAACTTGCGTTCTTGAACATCGGTTGAACGGGTCTCTTATCCGTTGAGAAGTATTTTCGATTCGCCCAGCATTAAATGAGATGCCGCGTCCCTGAGTTTCTTATAAACGTGCACGGATGAGGGGTTTTGTATGGAGCTCGAGGGATCAATGTAGTTGGCTGGTTGTTTCATAAAAAGAGTCGAGGGTCCTTAAGGACTTGTTGAGCTAGACGCGAAGGGCAGAGGGTCGAAGAACAGGATTGCACTGCTTAAGATAGGCGCTTGTGAATTTTATAGTACTCATGTAGTAGGTTGAGAGATTTTTGTTACTAAGGACATCTTTGTGTCTTTGTTACAAAGGACATCTTTGATTAGGTATAGAAAGCCTTAAATGTATTGACCTTATGATTCATCCAATAGAATACTTGTAAAACCATAACCGCACAGTGGATTTTCCTCTAACAGAGTACTTATAAGCACACTTTTTTTTAAGTTAAATCCGGAAATAAACATAAAAATGTTTTCTTCTCTAAACAAATATTATCTGTTGACAAATATTACATTTATTATAGTAGGAAAGTTATTAAAGTTAGGCTGAAAGGCAAGACGTCAAGGCCGTAAAAAGCAATAAGATTTTTGATATTCTGTCTTTATCTGTTAGCTACATTGAAATATACATATGTGTCAGTAGTAGTCAGACTCTGTATATAAAATACATATTTGTTTTCGATAGTTTAAAACAATATAGTCCTCTAGTTGCAAATATTAGCATAGTAAAGACAAAGCCAGACAAGAGCGACCACAGATGATAAATATTTCAATAACAATCCGCGCGCTAATCCCGAACGCATTCCAACTTTCATAGAACTCATATTTCAAATTTCGAAGCCATTCCATGTGGATGATTGTAGTAACATAATAAACTAGTGTGCGTGTGTAATATTATTGTTTTATATTTGATCGGGTTCTCTAAGAATTTTTATTTGATTAAAAATATTACTAAAATTTTGTCTTTTAATAATAATTTTATTTAACTGTTCCTTTTTCTACACTTATTTATCACAGTGTTCTAGATATGTCTATGTAGGTATTTATTATATATCTATGTCTCTTTTTTTAAACACTAAAAAGATTGAGTGAATCGTTATTTTTCTTTGGAATATTACATTGTTGAACAAAATCAGAGTACTCTAACGTGTATACATATCGTTATTATCTTGTTAATTATTTTTTTACGAATATAATTAAGACGAAAGTTTGTGTGGTTGTATGTGTGTTTGTTACACTTTCACTCGAAAACAGTCGAATTACGCTGAAATTGACACAAATATAATTTATAACCCGGATTAACGCATAAGATATTAATAACCGTAGTAAACTTGGCTAAAGCAGAGCCGCGGGAATAAAGTAATATTAAGATAAAATGTTATTTAAGAATATATAGTTCAAAATATATATAGTAATTTCATATAGCGCTCTCATTATCGTGTTGTTTTCGTTTAAGTAAACATTATGACGTAATATAAAGAAATGTTAATTAAAAATTCCCCTAAGAAGGAACATAGGGAGGTAGAGTGTTAAGGACTTTAAAAAAGAATAAAACAGAAGTACATAGCGAGACAGCCATATCTAACATCTTTCATATATTTCAAGAAAAGAGGGGAAGAAACGCAAAAGAAAAGCTTAGAAAGGCTTAGAAATGTAGGGGTGCTAATGGGGTAGGCACATTTGAAAACCTTTGTCTTGTTAGACGAGCAAAAAGACGTTCAAAAATAGAACGAAACGTAACGTACTCAGAAGAAAATATGGCGTCGACAGCCCTTAAGAATTAGGAAAGGTGAATATATGCAAGGTACGTATAAGTCGACCAAGCTAACTAGACGAATGTCAAACGTGACGTCACTCGCAAGCTCGCTAGTACTGATGACAAAAA
>DWLI01002396.1:0-13286 GCA_018249915.1 Cecropterus dorantes dorantes
GCGTCAACGTGATTGCCGTCAATTACAACGGCTTTGAACACGTCGTTAACTGTATTGTGAATAGCTGAGCTTTCGTATAAATTCCCTACCATTTGTCTGCGCCTTCGTACGTAGATTGAATAAATCTATATCTATACTAATATATAAAAAATGAGATGGTGTGTGTCTCTTTGTTACTCAATTGCGCAAGAACCACTGGTACGATTTACATGATTTTTTTAATGCATGTAGCTTACTTATCTAGTCAAGTTATAGGCTATTTTTGAATTTGATATGTTGCACTATTTATAGATGATGACTATTTTTATGTCCCGTAGCGATACACGATTACTTCAGCTAGTAGTAAATAAATATATAAATAACGCTTTCATAGTCCCTTAGAATTTTGAAGTGAAGAATTCTTCAGGCGCCTTGGGCATTTTTTTCAGATAAGACAAAAACAAAAACTCCTAGCACCGTTACCGTAAAACCATGTTTTTTTATTTGTGAACACAAATAAAAAGACTTGGTAGTACCATGTGCCATATTTATAGACAAACGCCCAGACTTTAAAAAATATCTAAATGCATTACTTAGATATTTGTCTATCCGGGAACCAAACCGGAATACTGCATATCAGATCGGTACGGTAACGACTTTCTGAGAACTTTAACCGCCGACTTTGTACAAGAAAACCACTTGAAAACTTTGGCAAAGTATTTCCTGATACCCCATCAGGAAATACTTTGCCTATTAATTCTGACATTAAATCCAGCCATCGCTTAAAGGTCGCTTTGTATTTCGTAATTAACGTTAAAATCGCTTCGTATAATATTCACTTTTAACTTCAGTACTAGTAATACGCGTGTGCTTTTATATTATAACACCTTTAGTACTCGTAATTTTGGAAATTCATGTCTAAAGAACACGGCTAACTGACAACCGACTTGGTACGCTATATAAAAGTACATATCCCACTCTTATCGGCCTTTTAAATTTGAACACATCAGCGCTTAACAAATAAAGTCCAACTAATTTACCTGATTTATGGTAAAGGTTTATGAAGGTTAATGATAATGAAAAAGGTTAATTGTAGCTAATATTTAAGGTAGGATGAGGATTTTTAATTATTAAAGTCGATTGTTTCGAAACAACAAAATGTAAGTGACATTTCATTACAGCGTTAAAGGGTGTCTAATATTAAAATGTCTTCAGCAGGACGCGCAAAACAAATCAAAGTAAATCAATTGTCAGACACTTTATCTTACTCGTTTACTTTGTCACAATTTTACATTTTCAAAAATGCTTAATAATAAGCAACATGGATGGGTGGAAGGAATTATTTTATGACTTTTCTTCAAAATATTTAAAAGTAAATATATATGTGTATATGTATATCTTTAATGGCGAAAAGTCACCGTCACCGTTTTTTCACCGTCAACGTATTATTGTCCCACTGCTGGGCACGGGTCTTCTCTCAGATTGACATTGCACACGCAAAGACCAAAACAAAAACAATCAGACACAGTAGAGAAATCTCAATCAACATTCAGATATCTATCTCGCCGGATTTCGAACCCGGAACCCACTGCATATCAGACCGGTATGGTTATCGCTCCGCCACGCGGGTCGCCTAAAAAGGTCGAAATATAAAGAGGTTGGATTGTTATCCATTGCTTTCTAAACTTAAGTTTAGTGTTCTTGTCTGCGGCTCGTGTGTCATTTGTAAATTAACTGAAACAATAAATAGGAAATCACAGTCACATAAATTTCATTTTGTAAAGCAAATTCCTTTCAATTAAGTAAGTAATATTCTCCAGACGGCCACGTGGCGGAGCGGTCACCATGTTTGTTATTCCCCAGACGACCGCGTGGTGGAGCGATCACCATATTTGTCTGACACGCAGTAGGTCCCTGATTCGATTCCTGTAACGCAGATATGGGATATTTGTGTTACGTCTTTGTGTAGCCATGGCACTCATACAGAAAAAACCTAGTGTGGGCTATACATATATTATTTAGCGCGACTAGAGTCGCAATACCCTTTAGCGACAAAAAGTGGTTACTTGTGAAAGAGCGCTAATTTTTTATAGCTGCATTATACTACAGAATCGTACCTACGATTAATCCCACTTTACTACGAGATGTCGCGAATTGCAGCTGCGATATGGCCAGCGTAGCCCACACTATTCATTTGAACAGTAAAATGTGTTTGAATAAACTTATACATTTTCATACTTTGTGATGCCTAAATTGTCCACGCCGTTTCGACCCACGCCTCCACGTAGGCGGCTCTCGTACTAGTGGAGAACCTGTACCTTTAGTACGAGTTGATCTTATTTGCTCAGCACAATCATTGCCATACCATTGGCAAACATAAACGTTTTTGCCCATACATGGCAATGTATATTCCAGGCTTTTGATTTCGTGCAATGTACTTTGACATGATGATGTTTTCATGAATAATGATTCCTTGAACAGAATAAAATTGTACTAAGAGCACAGGAATTTTAAGCACATAATTTTCACGTAATTGTAACTCGACCTTCAAATACTGGGAGTAATGTTTATCCACCAAGCACGTACGTTACGCGGAAGACGGATCACAGTTCAAATAAACGTATTATAGAGATGATCAATGTTTATTGCCGCGTGAGATTTACACTCGACACGAAGCGTGTGGAATTTATTTCATACTATGCTGCTTTGGATTCGCAATTGAATGAACCAATTCGCTTAATTTATTAATTACAAATAATATGCGTACAATCTTACTTATTGAACTACAAACAATCACATGCCTGTATCTCTAGACGTATTTAATATTATATTGTATGTAGGTATAATATTTATATGTACATATATTTTGTATGTATTTGTTTGAAGTGAAAGTTCTTTATCGACGTATAAGTGAAATTTTCCGTCACATTTTTTTCCATACTTTTTTCTTAAGACATAAATTAAAAAAACAACTACAAGCTTGTGAAGGTAGCCATAACAATTAATTTCTAAAACATCTTCTAAATATCTTATAACAATTAAATATAATTGAGCCACAAAGATTTAATCCACGATTCGTTTCTCCGATCTCCATAAGCTACTTGAAAATGATAAATCTTTTTACAATACAAAGTAAATGAGGATTTTGTTTAGCTACGTCTTAACGGAATGAGTTATGGCCTAAGATTTATCAGTTCACGACCCGTCGGGACTCATAAGAAACATTGTAAGGGCTAATAACATCTGAATGGCTGAATAACTTCTATACTAGTTATGTACTTAGATTTACCGACACAATATCTAACTTAGGTACTTAGTCATTTCTAGTTTAAAGTTGTTGAAAACCATGTCCCGTCACAATCCAGAAAAAATACGAAATTAATACTCCAGTATTCAAGCGGTACTTCGATTTGGATTCAAGTATTTAGATTTATAGATTTATTATATTTAAATACCTTTACGTTAAACCACTAAATAGTGGCTCTATCTGAAGTCGATTTCAGATGCCTTTGCTCCCAAGGAATAAGATGGACGCTTCATATATGAGTAAGCCGGCAACCACTCTTCCAACGAAACGCAAGGACTGCTTCTTGCTAGAAATAAGTATGGCGGTGGTACCTCTCCTGTCGAACTACACTGGTTCTTCCACCTTGCAAAAAATCGTAACACTTCTCAATGCATGGAGTATTCGTAAAGATATCGCAAGCCTTTGCTTCACTTTTGCATGTAAAACGGTTAGCGTTTGCTATGCGGGTTGTGCTCTACTCTCAGTTTGACAGTGACAGGACATTTTCTCAACTTAAATTGATTTTATCGCATAAATACTGCACTTTCAGGGTAATATGAGCTAACGTATATCAAGTGGTCCACTAGATACTTACATTAGATATTTTTCAAAAATATTAAGTTCAATATAATATCGGAAAAAATCTTTAAAAATATTTTTCCGTGAACGTCGTATGTACATGTCAAGAAAAATACACATATTTGGTGAACTATATGTAAGTTTGGTATATGTGTTTAATAACAGCGCTTTATAAGACGAGCCTTTTTGGATTTTTCCAACTATTTTACTTTCTTTTGACATTATTAAGTTACTTAAAGTACATGGTCCACAAACCTCAAACTCTAACGGATTAATTATTTAAGGAACATGTTCAAAGTTCAAGTCACCGTGTTCGTATTGTAATCCAACCTGTAGAGCTTGTTAGTTTTCAACTAGTTTTATGTCTATTGTTTTAAGCTATACAGATAATTGGCAAGTTTCAAAGTTCTTAAAAATATTTTGTTACAAAGCATTTTTTGATGAAAGTAATGTTTTGGGGACGTTATTTTATCATGAAATTTCTTAAGTTTTGTCGAGCCATCAGTGCACGTAGTATGAGTTTATTGTATTGTTTTTTGAATGATAAAATCTGTGGTTTTAAGATAAGACATTCTACCGTATTTTTTATGGAAAATATGTATATTAGAAGCAACTCCTAAGCTTCCTCCGTTTCTATTTTCCATGAAGCCATGGTAGGTTGTTGACCTTCTAAAAAGTTTTGAAAAGAACCCACCAGTTGATAGAATGAGTACCTATGCTTCGACGGGGAAGGGTTCACCGCCACACCTATTTCTACTGTGAATCTAAAAATCTTTCGTTTCAGTGAAAAGGTGCGGTTGCCGGCTCACTTTCTTATGAAGCGACCATCTTAATTTTCGAGATGATTGACTTCAGATCAGCTCCGGCTCAATGAAACTTGGCGCCCTAGGCAAAAACTGGATCCACGCGGTCAGCGGTCATGTCGCTCGACTTGCCATGCCGCCCCTCCAAATACAAGCGCCCTAGGCAGTTGCCTAGTTTGATCATATTATCTGGCCCTGCTTCAAATAGAACCGTATGTATGAAGTTGCTTCCAGATGTCTATAGGCGGTAATGACCACTTACCATCAGGTGTACTGCATTCTCGTTTACTACTAAAATTTTATAAAAAATCTTCTTCTAATAACACAAAAAAATTGTTTCCTTTTCGTTAATAAAATATCACTTCTGATAAAATAAGATAGCGAATGAATGTCCGTATACATAACATAAGGGTTGCCATCCGTACTTTATAATTAAGTATTTTACGTTACAAATATTTGTAGTAAGTGTACTTAATACATTATGAAAAAAATAAAGTACGCGAAAATACTTTGTGTTTTGCATGATCTGACCTACAAATATTTTTAAGTGAAACAACATTTTATTACAAAGATTTCTATAGCTACCTTACTCAGGGAGTGATGGAATATACAAATTTGGCTACCTTTCTTTTGCCCGTCAAATTGTAGAGATACAAGTGTCAAGGATTATCTAGAATTCTTTGCTTTTTCGCTGTCTTTAATACCTGTCGCTTCATCCTAAAAGTTGTCTCAGGCCAAAAAATTAAGGAAAGAAACGTTCTTTATTTTGATACTTCTTTTAAGGCCGATGTACTTTAATTAGTGATAAAGGTGGCAACCCTAATTAACATCCACGTTTTATATACAGTAGCAGCATTCGGACGTCGAAGTGTTGATTTATGCTGTATTGCGAAGATTGGATATTTTATGGGTTGATTTACGGCAGTTCCTGTTTAACTGATAGTTGGTGCAGTAAAACTATTTTAGTGCACAACGTTAAATAGTTTACTTACGATTATTATGGTATTTGCTTCTGAGTATTGTTATAATGACTGAAGGCTATTAATTTACCATAAGAATAATATGTATATTTTGATGTATAACTTCTTATCGACGTATGCGAGAAATTTGCCGTCACATTTTTCTGTTACGCACCATATTCATGATATAAAAACTGCACTAAAACTTAAGTAGGTTCTCGTATTTATTTCTGTCATTCCACTGGGTATATTTATTATTACTTAGTGTCTCTTCTGCCGTATGTGAATTGCACACACACACTTTTTCATTTTTTTTAATAACTTGCAGATACAGGGATATTTTCTCGTTTGTGTTAGTAATGTTTTAATTTTTATGCATGTGAAAGGGGCCTTTCCTATAAAAAACTTACTATGAAGTTATTTTAACCAATACTGGAGGTATTGGTTAAAATCGGATAAAAATATTGGTTGCATCATCCCAATCCTCTTCTCTCGACATAATCCCCTTTTTATTAATTATTTTTCATGTAAAAACAAGACGGAATTAAAAATACAACACCCGCTGGGTTTCTTTCTGGTTTTTCATAGTTGAAGCTTTATTTTCCGATTCGAAAATATTGTTACTGAAAATTCGTGTGTACTTTCGTAGGCTTACACAGAATGAAAACATATCATTTTATTTCAATATTCCTTACTCAAATATTCAAAGCAGAAAAATGATCTGATGTTTTTTGTTACGTTCTGCTAATTCCCTTGAATATTTAAAAATAATGTTCAATATCTAAATAGTAAAATGAAACAATTCAACCTTCCAAATTATCTAACACTAAACACAGTTTCCGAAACACACCTCTCAATCAAACCAGAGTTGTTTGCGTAAGCATATTAACGCAGTATCTGTGTTGTATCGATCTGCTGACGAATTGCACTATGTATCTAGAATTCTAGATACATTACGTTATTGAACTAGGGCTGACGATCCTTATTTTAAAATTGAAGTATAAAAGCACGCAGTTCACCTGATGGTAAGTGGTTCCAGCCGCCATCAATCCCAGATAAAATTACCTTACCTGGGCTAGCCACAGATGCGTTTCTACCCCTGAGGAATATGTTGAAACAACTCAGGTAAGTATGTGTCTATTCAGACCAGAACACAGCAGCATTTAACACTGGTGTTATAAGGCAGAAATGAATATAGGCATGGTAGTGATTTCCACCTGTTTCCCAAGAAGTTCGACATTTTTAAACGAACACTATCTACACTCATAGCCCCGCACTAGGATTTTTTCCTGTGTCGCGGGTGCCATGGACACACAAAGACGAATGCACAAACACCGAAACCTAGAACAGAAATCTGAAATTATTATTCAGATGTCTGGCCGGGAATCGAACACGGAATTCACTGCGCGTGATTCGAATCGAAGAAGAGTCAATGAAGACCTGTTGAAATTTATATTTGTTTCTTTTGTTGAAATTTATATTTCCGCGATGTCGGCGGAAAATATGTTCACCCGTTATAGCTAAGAAATATATATGAAAAGAAACGCCTTAATCTTAAAATTATATAAGCCTTCTTGGGCACTTGAAAATTGTCAGTTACAATATTTCTTCTTAGATCACTATCTACCGGATCGAATCTCAACTGAGAAGATCCGGCAATAATTTAGCGAGTTTGCCATTTTACTTGAGTATATATTTTTCCATTTTCTTTTTCTGTATTTAAACCATCTTGTTTTTGTCACGGAAAATATATGAAAAAGGCGAAATATACCTTCGTGAAACTACTACTTCTACTACTTATATGTAGGTTTAAGTATAAAATTGGAACACAAGAAACCAAATGTCGATTTTCAGGTATCCGAGATTTATTCGTTTGAACGAATCTAATATTTATGGTCCAAATATCTCGGATAGACATCCCTATAACGCACTAAAGCAACAAACATTGCAGTTCCGTTTGGAAAAATTCCAATACTGAACAAATGGAATTTATTATTGAAAGCTCGTGCTTGATTGAGCCTACATAGCGAAGTAGTAATAAAAATATATTTCTACAGTCGTGTGAGTTATGTTGTCACTACACCCTACACACATTACTACAAGTTTGGTTCAAACTAATTGATGCTTATGACCTAAAATATATGAACACGATACGGCGTTACAACAACGTACGAGGCATGTCCAGAAAGTGTAGGTACCGATTTTAAGCAGGCGACAAACACTTTTAAATTCGCAAAATAATTACTTGGTTACATTAGTACATGTATAGTCTTTTTTTATAATGATCATTTCTTCTAATGCTGGCGGTTAATCAAGGTATTAATTGTTTGATGCGTTCTTAGTTAGTTTCCTGTCCTTCTCTTCGACGGTTGAGAACTATAAACCATATTTTTCATACATGTACAGCTTCAGAGAGGTAAAGAGATAATCAGAAGGTGCAGCTTGTTGCCCTGTTTAGTTTAAGGATTCTTAAAAAGGCATCGTAAATAGTCATGACACGTGTTATGACACAACGTTTTATGATGATTTTTTATGATTACTTTGGTGACGCAATCTTAGCTTTTCCAAAATTGATGATAGAAAAAATGATTCAATATTTTCGGCTTTTTTCTCTCTTTTTGTTAATATATCCAGAGATCCGTAGATATGAAATGGTCTAGACGAAATACCCTCACGTTAATTAAGAAGATGATTGAAAAATTGATACGAGTAGAACTGAAGTATACTGGGGAGATCCAGTCCTTCTATCGTGAATGTATATGCATCTATATACATGTATATGTGTATACATTATCAATTAGAGTCGTGTCGTAATTTTTTACGAGTTTTTCACGATGTGATACCGCTTAACTTCAGACGGTAAAATTACGTACCTTAAAAAACTGACTTACCCAAGGGCTAGGACACAATCGTTTAGCGCTTCGAGTTTAAGAATTGAGCGTATTTCAGCAAAGATTGTTGCAATTTGCAGCGAAATTTAGTGGCCTTAGAAGGGACACATACCTATACTTATTTTTAATGCTCAACGTTAACTTTCAGCGCCAAGCAAAAATTACTAGAAATGTTTCGTAGCAAGTACCAGAAGAACGCAATACTGGTTTAACACGCAGGGGGCTCCTGATTCGATCCCCGGTCAGACGGACATCTGAATGTCCGCCTGATCGGGGATCGAATGATTATAAATTTAGATTCTGTTTTAGGTTTGAGTTAGGTTATTCGTCATTGTGTGTCGATGGGATCCACGTCACAAAAAGTTAAATCCTTGTGTGGGGCTATAAATAAGTGTAGAAACTGTTTTTATTTAAAAAATAATTATGGATGTACTTTGTACCAAATCATAGATCAGTTGCGAAAAACAAATAACGTCAAAATACATTCTATGAGTGAAATGTCACTCCTTTACCAACTGCGGAGTTTTAACTGCAGTACGTTACGCAATGGCATGCATTACTTTCGATATGACTAAGATTTATTCAACAAGCGCCAGCAAAATGATGTCATACGAATTCGAACATTTTTTATCTGTGGTCATGTATAAATTTTTATTTATTTTTAATTTCTAGACGTATAAGTGACAGTGTTTAAATTTAGAATAAATAATAACGAAAAGCGTAAAGAAGAATAATACAATTATTTCCGTACCTTCAATAAATTTAATAAATAGTACATAATATACCTTGTAAAATCGAAAATTTCGAGGAATCATACTAGATTCCTTACAAAAACAATCAAAATACTACATTATAAATGATACTGTAATAAGTATACATACCTATATATTTATTACACAAATATTTATTTATAAATGTATTTCTCATAATTTATTCATAATGGTAATAAAAAATAATAGTAATAAGAAATCAAAATAGCTACAGAGAGCTGACATACAGGTAGGCAATCTTTTATAACACCTATGGAAATAGCAAACGAGCACGCAGTCCATCTGATGGTAAGTGGCCACTTCCACCAATCTTTAATCAACCTCTGATAAAATCAGATCTTACTTGGTGTTAGGCACAGATGCGTTGCCACCCCTAAGGACTAAGTTGGAACGCCTCAGTTAAGTATATCTCCCTTACGCCCTTCAGGACAGAACAGCAGTGTTACGCTGCTCTTATTAGCCACAAATAGGTGTGGCGGTGGTGCTTCCGGAGTTGAACTACAAAGTGTTCTACCACTTTCAAATTGTATGTATTCAGAACTACAAAGAGTTCTACCATCTTCAAATTGTATGTATTCACATATGTGAATTTTTCGACCAAGCACATAAGGCCAAACTAAACTATTTGGACAGCGGAAAATTCTTAAAAGTTTTGGCACATTTTGATTAAAGAAATTAATACATTTAAGAAATCTGTTTTCTTAGTCAGTAATAGAAAAAAATATTCTGTATTACTGCTTCATATTTCTAAGTTTGCTACTGTGTTGTTTATATGGATATTGTTTTCTAAAGGAATAACAAAGGAAAATTCCCTTACCCTAACGCTCACTTATAAGAAAATTACATTATATCACAGTAAGCCTTACCAAAACAAATTACTTTCAATGCAAATTAATGACAAAACATACATATGTTTAAATAAAGGAAAGGAAGGAACAGCTAGTAGATAACAAAACCCATTATAATATTAATTTCAAAGCTATTACGGGTTCCTAATATTAATTATTGAGGCTTTGTTCGTATTAGGGCGAAACCACACGAGGTTCCGAAACCACATCGCATACATCAAGGGCTGTTATCGAAACGGAAATTATTCATAATTCAAATACAATTTCGATTGTAGTAGATGTATGGCAAAGCTTATTTAGCAGTGTTGCCAGTTTACGTAAGCAAGTAATCAAATGTTTCTTCAAACCAACGCAATTTGACATTTTAATCATCAATTAATGGCGAACACAACTATCACACTTATCACAAAAAATATCATGAAAATAAAATGTTTTTTTTTTTTCGAAGGGGAAACCCTTAAAAGGTACCCGACGCCGTGGGAGTAACGCCGGGTTGTGTGAGATTTTTACCGCACTATAACCCCCCCCGGTGGCCGTCCTCACCGCTGTGTGGAGGACTCCGGGATCTCCAATGGATCGCAACCGGAGTCCTCCAAGCGCAGTGTCCCTTTCGGGCTCTTCCCTGGTGAAGATATACGCTCACCGTACCTTCTTCACGACAGCTAGCGACCACAAATATTGGCGATATTTGTGGTCCTTCTCGCGGTCACTTGACTGGACGGTTCGAGCTCCCACTCTTGCAGCCCGGAACCCCGGAAGCCCCCTTTTAGTCGCCTCTTACGACAGGCAGGGGACACCGTAGCCCTATTCCCGGACTGATACCTAAATCTGAAATAAGGGTTTTTTTGGTGTTTGTAATAATATATTACATTTAACGCTTTTTTTTCAGTTTTCGTCAAAATCTCGAAAAACATTACACTCCTTCTCAAGAAGTCGAGTAGTCATCAAGGAATCCGCTTAGGAAGGATTTTTGTCCTCAAATAAATTAAATACCACCTCTTGCCATCAGGTGAAATGCATTCTTGTTTGTTATTTCAATGTAAAAAAAAACTCAAGATTTTAATATGAAAACATGCTGTATTTTTATTTAGACACGCAAATGAACTCTTTGCAAACAGCAATATTTGTACGAGAGGCGCAAATTTTGAGATTATAATTAAATATTCACCACATGTCTACATTTTTTCAAATGTAGCGAGCGAAATAATGTAATTAATTTGCCACACATTGAGATTTGTGTCACATAAAATGATAAAGGGAAAAGCCACTAATTACATTTACTTCATTACTTCTAAAATGTAAGTCAAAAAGTAACATCATGAAATGTAATGATTAATGAGTGACTTACAATAGCTAACTATTGTAAGTCACTCATTAATCAATGGCGTATATTTAAACACAAGTAAATAAGTATATACATAATTTAGCGTAATATCTATTGGTAGGTAGGTAGTAGGATGGGTCACCATAACATTCTGCCGCGCAGTGGGTTCCGGGTTCGATTCCCGGCCAGACAGACATCTGAATTTTGAATTTAGATTTCTGTTCTGGGTGTTAGTGTAGTCTTTGTGCGTCAACCCGCGATACAAGAGACATCAGTGCGGGGCTGTGAGTGTAGACAGCGTGTGAGAGCGTGTGTGTGTAGTAGGTAGTACGTAGGTAGGTACTATATGATTTTAGACTAATATTATCACGGAACTGATATATTTTAATATGTTACAAGCTTTAGTGCATGTCAATGGTTTCTCTCCGTCACCGCAGTTTCTCCGTGACCACGATCCATATAACTGGGTCGAAATATCGGAAAAAAGATATTCAAAAAACCGCATGTCGTGTGTACCCGTAACAAATAAAAGGTAGGTAGGTACTACTTTTTATATAAGATTAAAGTAGCAAACGACTATGCAGTCCACCTAATGGTAACTGACCACTGCCCATGGATACTTGTAATCTACTTCATATAGTATAGAGGTCCTATCTGAAGTCAATCACAGATGCGATGCTACTCACGAGGACTAAGATGGTCGCCTTTTTTGAAACTGAGCCGGCAACCACACTCTTCCAACGTAACGCAGGAACTGCTTCATGCTAATAGGTGTGGCGTTGGTACCGCTCTGGTCGAACTGTACTCGTTGCACCACCTTCATTCTCGCTCTATCACCTTCCAAAAATAGATGTGACGTTGGTACCGCTCTGGTCGAACTATACTCGTTGCACCACCTTCATTCTCGTTCTACCACCTTCCAAAAATAGATGTGATGTTGGTACCGCTCTGGTCGAACTATACTCGTTGCACCACCTTCATTCTCGTCCTACCACCTTCCAAAAATAGATGTGACGTTGGTACCGCTCTGGTCGAACTATACTCCTCGTATCACCTTTATACTAGTTATACACCTTCAAACTACCTACATACCTACGTACTACCAGTAGGTAGGGCCCATTTTCATATTCTTTTTGGCAGGGTCTACAGATCGATAAACTTAATTCAGGGTTCTTAGAACTGCTAATGCCACGTATGCCTCCTTTGTGACTCAAAACACTAGGTAGTAAAGATCATCAAAAAGCCAAATAGAAACTGTTTTGTATGTTAAAAGTTTAAAAATTGTAAATGTAAAATTCAAATTATTTATTTAATATAAAACAGAAATTAATATTTCCTAACACTAATATAGGGTTAGCACCGAACTCATATTCTAATAAAAGTAGAAATATTCACGCTTCTATGTCAAATTTTATATTCAGACTTTTAACTGCATTTCCTGAAATTTTGAGATTGGTCCCTGTCATCCTATGTGTTCAGTTAAAAGATATGTTCGGTTTAAAGAACATTTATTCATCATAAGTCACATAAAAGTACAGTGTCACTTACAATGAGAAGCTTAAATATATATTCGTATAGTACAATTAAGTCCGGCGAAATGTTATTAGAGCAGGATGAAGAGTGGTTTAGTATGTGTGTGTTCATATGTAAAACTATATAGAATGATATCTGGAAAAAAAAATATTAAATAATTAAATAACAATGACAAGGATATTAAATAATAATATATATAAACATTAACAACATAATTAGGTGCCTACAAGAAATACATTTAAATATAAAAAGTGGCATCCAGATTACTGTCCCTAGGATGAGTGCCCAGAATGCTGGCAACATTACCTCGTTGA
>DWLI01002397.1:0-13285 GCA_018249915.1 Cecropterus dorantes dorantes
GCCGCCCGCCGCGCCGCCGCTTGCACCGGCCGACGATCGCCGTCGTGCGGCCTCCAACCACGCACGCCTACAGATGTTGCTTTTTAAACACAAGGAGATGCTCAAGAAGGATATCATTAAGAAGCGAGGTCTGCTGGAAAAGGAGTTGGGAGTAGAAATACAGGTGTGAAATGCTAGTTATTTTTATACATTATGGAAAAAGGAAAGACGCGTTAATTGGTAAGAGGCAATTACTGGTCATGGTTATCCATAATAATTAACCTCAGAGAGGAATAGTGCCTTACCCCAAGGTCTGCCTCAGAAGTGTTGCTACTCCGGAGCATTCAATTGGAACGTTTTGTTTGAAAACCCCTTCCATAAAAGTTAACCATAGCAATTCTAAAATATATTGTTTTTAGGCACAAATAGACTCAGCCGTAATGCCTTTGAAGATGAAGAAAAATGAGTTCTACCAGTTTAAAATATTTCATTAGATTTATGGTTCACAAAACTAGATATAGATATATAGCAAGATATAGATAATTTTATTATAATATTTCAATAAAGCGGTGTCGATAATAAATAAATTAAATATTAATTTTAAAAATATATAGAAGAACTTTTGAAAGACTAATCCATTACGTTGTCGAATGATATGTACTGATCGTAGAAGGAGCTGTCTGCGGAGCTGGCGCTGCGGACACGCGCGGAGCGCAGCAAGCAGGAGGAGGTGCGCGGCGGCAAGCGGCGCGGCGGACAGCCGCCGGCCTCGCCCGCGCCGCCCGCGCCCTCCACACCCGCTAACCGCCCGAACAGAAAATCCTCCAAGAAGGAGAAACTCTTGTGCATTTGCCGTACGCCTTATGATAATACTAAGTGAGTTTTCAAACTACATTATTTCATAGTTTCACATGAGACCTCGATCGTCACACTCTGGTGCTGAATAGATGCTGTATTTGTTTTTTTTATTTTTCACTTCGTTCTTAGTTTAATATTCAAATTTTAATGTTACCTGATAAACTATAAACCATAATATGTTGTTTAAGGTTCTATGTTGGTTGTGAACACTGTAGTAACTGGTTCCATGGAGATTGTGTAGGGGTTACCGAAGAAATGAGCAAAACAATGGAGGAATATGTTTGCTCTGACTGCCGCAGGGCTGAGGAGACTCAAGAACTTTATTGCTTGTGCAGACAACCCTATGATAATTCTCAGTACGTATAAATTAAAAGAAAATGTACCATATTGAGATTTTTAAATATTGATGAAAAAATCTATTATGTAAAAACAAAAACTCTAGCTAAAATATTTATTATATTATAAGCTTGAAGAAGCCAGCAAACACGCATCCAACTGATGGTATACATATGGACATCTGTAACCAGCTAACCACATAGAATAGGAGTTTTTTCTCCTTAAATCTGTCTTTCACAGTTGTGTTGTTTATTGGTCCTGAGAACTTAGAGCAACTATTATAAGTCAGCCGGCATCCACACCCTCCCACGGAAACGCAAGACCTGTTCGCTAGCGTGGCGGTGGTACTTTCTTATTCGAACCTTCTGGCTTCTACCATATTCCAATGTCTAAACTTAAATAATATGTTTCAGATTTTATATATGTTGCGACCGCTGTCAGGATTGGTTCCATGGCAGATGTGTAGGTATCTTACAGTCTGAAGCTGACAATATTGATGAATATATTTGCCCTAATTGTCAAAAAAATAACTCTGTCAATTATGCAAATATGAAGGAATTGACAGCAAAAGAATTTGAGCATCTAAAGAGGCTTGTTAAACAAATACAATTACATAAAAATGCTTGGCCTTTCATGGAACCCGTCGATCCTCGAGAGGCTCCCACTTACTACAAAGTGATTAAAGAACCAATGGGTAAGCTTGTATTTTTACTGTCATATTTTATTATCTTTTTTTATGTATGAGTATAGAAGTAGCAAATGAGCATGCAGACCACCTGATGGTAAGTGGCTACTGCAGTCCTGGCTCACCTAAGTTTAACAACAGATGCGTTGCTACTCCTGAGGACTAAGATGGAAAGCCCCCAAAAAGTATGTCTCCCTTACCGCATCTATCAAACCAGGACACAGCAGCACATAACACTACTATTACTAGGCAGAAGTAGGTGTGGCGATGGTGCTTCCGGAGTCGAACCATAAAGACTTCTACCACCTTCCATTTATCTTTTTCTTTTGTATTTTATAGTGGTTACTTACAGAATACTTCTTTCACCGTCACATCCTTCTCTATTGTAATATTGTTATATTTATGGTAAAGCACCCATTTCTTATGTATAAGGTTCAATATAGCTATGAATCTATGAACAATAAATTTAATAATGTTATTATTATGTTTTACTTATCGTTTTTCTTATTTCAGACTTACAAACAGTGGAAAGAAAAGTGAATGAACAAACATACAGTACATTAAGTGAATTTATTGGTGATATGACTAAGATATTTGATAACTGCAGATATTTTAATCCAAAAGACTCGGAATTTTATCGATGTGCAGATGGTTTAGAAGCATATTTTGCACAAAAAATAAAGTACTTTCGTGAAAAGTTATTCGAAACAACTCAATGATAATAGTGGAAGTGCAAGTGATTATATGTATAAAGTAACCACAAAGTGATTTCTGGACTAATATTCAAAAGACAATTTAATGCAATAATTATGGTAACACCAATAATGTTCGTATGATCTGTATCAAGTGTAAATTGTAAACAATGTGATGAATTTGCAAGGATTTGTATAAAGTGTCGCTAAAGATATATCTATGGAGAAAGTCAGTTTCGTTTTCATGTTAAGTATTTATTGTATTTATTAATGCTTTACATTTTTTATCCCACTTCAAAGCTGACAACACTCTTTAGAAACGAAATCTTGGCAAAAGATGAATTATTATGTATACAGTTTTGTTAGAAATTATTATGTTAGCTGACTAGCATCTTTAGTTAACTTCTAGTAAGTTTTTAGTTATAAGTAAACCATATTGTATGTAAGAAATAAATTTTTAATAATATACATCTTGATGATGATTTTGTTTATCATTTACCTAGTTTACTGCATTAACATTAAAGTTATAGTGCTGTACACTAGTCCTGTAGAACACCAAACTGGGAAGCCAAAACCAATTTATATATTGAGCATAAATTATGCTAAAGATAAGGTTTGACTAATTTGTGATTTTTTCAATATTAAAAAAACGTAAACGTAACAAAAACCTGTAAAAACGGTTATTTATGCTTGTGGCCAAATAAAATATCTAACAAATTTAAATAGATAAAATAAAACAATATAAAATTAAACAATCGAAATAGGGTCCTAAATTATAATTTCAATGCGATCGCGATTTTGTCTGAGCATAATGTGCGTTGTGAAACGGACGCAGATTATGCGTCCGTTTCACAATGCCATGATCGAAGGGTCGAATGATATAATTTGGCTTTGTACACACACTCGATTTTAAATCGTATATGCAGTCATGGAAAAATAACAATTAAAATGCTCTTAGGCTTGTCACGCAACGCGATTAAAAACGCCTAACCGAGTACAGTACAGCGGCTGGATTATTGCATATTATTTCACTATCGGTACTGAGAGTACCAAGAAATACAGTTTTTTGACTACAAGCATGTGTGTTGGTTGTTTATAAAATAGATCATAAATTAAATATGAATCTATTCGGTTTCTATATAAATTTATTGATCAACTACTTGTCTCATACTCCGTGTTGTCTAGTGAAGTCATTCACTACTGGTACAACTATCTATAAAATTTGTATGAATAGCTTTAATGCCTACAATCGATTGTATCACAGTTCTAAAATAATAGACCAACAACAGACATAATCAATGCTTTACATTTTCTTCGGGTACCGATAGTCATAAAACTTTAATCCTACAGAATGATCTGTTCTCATGTGCGTAGCGCACTTAATTAATTTCTTTTGTGCAGCTATTTTTATCCTGTAACTAGTAAACGATACGCTGATTGTAAATATTATTATTCATACCATCCATAAGTCGACACTATCGATTAAAAATCGATAGTCTTGCTATTGTGAGGCTAACGATAGGCTATCGATGCGCAACTCTGACGCTCGGAGCGCTAGAGTTGCGCATCGATACCAGCATCAACAGTGTTGCGGTCCCCAGTTGGTATCGAAAAAACTGTCTGTTTAATCGATGTGGACGACCACAAAACTATTTTTATAATAAGGCAAGAAAACGTGCTTATCCATCTTTATACATATGTCAGACGCAAAAAACACGAACTTGTATGAAAAGCCCGGTTACATTTTTCTGCTGTTTAATACAGCTACGGCTTTTAAAAACTGGATTTTATTGAATCCTAGACAGATAATTGGAACTAGATTATTGACGCAGATAATCTATTCGAAGACCGCGTAAACAGAGTTATAGTGAGTGCACTGTTGCTATTTAACTCAAAACGAACAGTCAGCGCACGTTGTAATAAGTAAATTTGTTGTTTGTAAGTAATTTGTTTAAATAATAACGTTTAAATATCGTACAATAACAATAAGATTATCCTAGGCCTTACGGTGACTATTCGAACATTTGAGTACGCGTATCCGAAAATTGATGACATTTAAAAAAAAGTGATTTTGGCAGAGGTTATGTTTACTGGATAATTTTGTCGAGTCAGAACAGATATCTAATGCAAAAGTACTGATTCATTTTACAAGTTACTCTTGAATAGGATTAAAAATGTTGGTGACACTTAAAACTTTACAACAACAAACGTTTCAAATTGAAATCGATCCGGAGGAAACGGTCAAAGCATTGAAGCTCAAAATCGAAGTTGAAAAAGGTAAAGACTATGTAGCTGACAATCAGAGACTTATTTATGCGGGAAAAATATTATTGGATGACAATAAACTAAACACGTATAATATAGATGAGAAGAAATTCATTGTTATTATGGTGACTAAACCGAAAGTCACCGAAGCCCAAGCGTCATCTACGTCCGCTCCCGAGGCAGGAGAAAGTGCGTCCACAGAAAGTGGCGACGGTAAGAGCAAGAATGCCGCTGAAGAAACGGAAAAACCGCTTCCAGCCGAACCGGAACTCGCTGCCGACCCGCCTGCTGCCTCCAATGAGCTCGACTTTGAAGCGACAGTTCAAAGCATTATGGACATGGGATACAATCGACAGCAAGTGGAACAAGCGTTACGTGCGTCTTTTAACAATAGAGAAAGGGCTGTGGAATATTTAATTACAGGGATACCTGAAGAGTTGTTGCAAGAACAAGAGTCTGAGGAGAGTTCTGATGATGACCCTCTGGCTTTTCTTCGTGATCAGCCCCAATTTCAGCAAATGCGTGCAGTAATTCAACAAAACCCAAATCTATTGAATACGGTGCTGCAACAAATTGGACAAACAAATCCAGCTCTTCTCCAAGCAATAAGCCAACATCAACAAGCTTTTGTTAGAATGCTAAATGAACCTGTAAACCCCACTGCAGCTGGTGCTAACACTGCTGCAGAAGAGAGTTCAGCTGACATCCAGCTCCCCCAACAACCACAAAATGTTATCCAAGTATCCCCTCAGGACAAAGAAGCTATTGAAAGATTAAAGGCACTGGGCTTCCCTGAGCATATGGTTATACAAGCCTATTTTGCTTGTGAGAAGAATGAGAATCTGGCTGCAAATTTCTTGTTGTCACAGAATTTTGATGATTAATCAAATATGTTTAGTTTAATCTACTTGTTACAGTGGAAATGGAGTTATAGCAGCTAACTTTACATTATATTGAAGCCTAATAATTTTCTGCTTTGTATAAATTTCAATGTGCTTTCAGATGTTCAGTTTTGTCATGATTAATTCAATGCCTATCTAATAAATATATTTTTTCATATTGTATACTTACTTTCATATCATGTTGTAATGGTATACTTGTAGGTCTAACTTACAAGCGGGAAGTTAAAAAAATATTGAAAAATGAAAATTGTGAAACTGTATTATTTGTAAATCCAACGTTCCATTTTATGAAAATAGTGTCTTGTATAGCTGCTACAATGTGCATAGTTTATATAATTCCATAAGCTATTTTACAAATCACTGCGCCATTTTCACATGTTTAATAGAACCATGTCTATTAAAAACATGTGAAGTGCCAAAAGATAACAGTAGAATGCACAAAATTCATATGTACTTTATTGTATTGTTGTGCATTTATGTGCATTTGTTGCCTTAATAATGTCATTTTCATATTATGTAAAAGAGTAGATAAATAACGCAATAAAACTTCAATATCCACAACATATTTTGTTTTTCTGTATCAGGTAACTTTCAAAAATTTCAATGAACATACCTTTTGAGTTCTGCTGAGTAACATTGTTAAAAAATCAATAATTTATCTAGTACGTAGGTACCACTGTCTAGTATGGAGCAGTTGTGCGGTGGTAAAAGTGTTTTTATTGAAAGTGTAAGTGATTAAATAACCATGTTACTGATTGTATTGAACTCGTATAGTATATTTGAATGGCATCATTTTGATCCAGGCATATTCCACTGCTGGATATAAATCTAGATAAATAATTCAATTGCAATTCTTCTAGTTACAGTTATTTGCAGTTATATCTAGTTTGTTCACTTCATGTTCATGTTTCTTCAGTTGAATATATTATGTAGGATTGAGGTAGTTGTTATTACCCAAGATGAGATATCCCATCCTAGTGCTATCAACCGACTAACTAATGATAGTAAGGGTCAGGAAGAAAATCGGCTTAAGGTAAATTCAGGCAGTACCCTAAATACGACAAGGATATTTGAAAGCCATGACTGCTAGAGTAGGATCCGAGTTAAAGTCAAAAATATGTAAAATAATACCTAAAATTGCCCTCATAAAAAAAGGTATTATACTTCTATTTGACCCTTAATTTTTGGATTGACAGAATTCGAGCGATAATCAGGTTAAATGATTCCTATAAAAAATAATAAGATACTTAAAGTCATGCTTCGCTCAGACTAAAGGAGTAGATCTGCCACTGTTTGATGGTAATAAGAATTGTCATAATTGAAAACTTCGTAGATTATGGCAAAATCTAACTAAAGCTATAATTTAAAGCTTAACCAAAGTAGTTATTTCTAAAACTCTGCTTTTATAAATCAATTAAATCAAATATGTAGTCAATAACATATTATTGACAGTTTAGTAGATTTACAAGTTAGTAAACAAATTGTATTAATTGGGTTTGATAAAAATCTAAGTTAAAATAATATTTTAAATAAACTTGTGTACTTGTACATGGGGTCAAACAAGTATTATAGCAGTAACCAATTTTTAAAATCCAAACTGATTACTTTTAATATAAGATAGTAATTTTAAGGGAAAAAGTAGTTATTTTTTATAAGAACAAATAATCACTACATTAGTATGTGACTATTTAATATAACATACTCAATGAAATATTTAACTATTTACCAAAAAACGATTCTTTACTTCGTCACGAAATATTATTATTAGGGGAAGGATCATAAAACGGACTGTACTATCATATATTTTGAAAACTTTAAACTACTCTACTACCAAGATACCAAAAGGATACGATATAAGCCTTATTTATGCATTTAAAAAAGAATAAAGATGAAAAATATAGATATGTGTTCAGATTTTAATGTTTATTTTCGGAAATAAGAAAGTTAGATAATTCTTAGCACGAACTCAGATAAACTCAAAAATGTATAACAAAATCGTTGACTTCTAATGATGCACATTACATCTATGTCAGGTGTCTATGTGTGAGGACGGAGTTATTTGGCCCCTCTGTCCACTTATAATTTAATTGAAGACTTATTTGATGACTTCGTAATTAGAATGTTAAATAAAGAAGACAACAATACAAGAAACAGTTAATATTATTAATATTTATAAATAGCATAAGTTAACATAAAAAGCTATGTTGGTATAAACTTTATTCATTCTAAATTCAAAGGCACTTTCCACATTTCTATAATTAACTTTTTATCACTTGGCATGATTGAGATGACACAACATAATATACAACTATTATGTTATATAACAATAATATGTTACAAAAAAATATTAGTAAATAACATTATTTCCATATGTTCACTTTAAGTCTAAAATAGTTTTCATCACCTCAATCATGCCAAACAACATCTTATAAAATCTTATATCTGATAGTCAATTAAAATTACCCTTTCACAAAAACATAAAATTCCAAGACTGACATAATGATACAATGGTGTTTCAGGAATAGATATTTTTAACAATAATGGCTATTTACCATTAACCAGCATTGTGAGAATCCGTAATGGTGATATGCGAGACCAACCATTTCCCCCGTTACAAATACATGTGTATATACAAAATAATTCGAACTTTATAAATACACTATACATTCTATGCTATCTTTACAAAATGTACATTATTCCCATCTTGTTTACTATATTTCTTTTTAAGAGAAAAATGGTAGTTTGCTAAAACTGTACATTGCAATTGGTATTGCACATAAACAACTAAACATTAACTTTGGCTTATCCATTAAAACACCTAAAAAGATGTTTAAAAATACTTCAGCAACTTACGATTTATTAAAATGGATATTTTTATCACGCCACCATCTTACATCACAGTGAGTATGACATTGGTACATGAAACTTGAATACTAATTTAAAAAATCCTGGTATATAAAATTCATATACCTGTAAAATAATTATTTAATACAAAATATTAAACAGTAGACAGCAGCAAACATTTAACATATAACAAAAAGTAAATGACGTTTTTTCGATATATTTTCAAACACAATGTTATGATTTAATTTAAGACGTTAAAATTGTAACCTGTCCGACTTAGAAAATGGCACAAAAGTAAGAACATACAATGCTTTACTGAATAGTTGACCTTAAAAGTAAAACAATTTCGGAATGGTATTATATTATTTCATCTGAATTACACATTTACAATGTTTGTAAAGACTTGTGCATTGATACAACAAAGCAATAATAAAAAAAAAATAACTACATTAATGTATGTAATTCATAATATGGTATATTTTATTCTGTAATTAATTACTTAACATGGAGAAAAATAATTCAACTGATAAGGAAAAACAATAACAGTATAATAAGGACAATATAAATTTAAACGATTTAAAATATCAATTCTAACAATACTTATAGAAAATTTATCTCTCAGCCAAACTCTATTCGAGAACAGACTTATTTGGCCAAAATACTACAAGGTACAATTTATGCAGTATGAATTTAAATATTTACAGACACAGAATGCCCTGGTCCCTACAAGGCTTACCCTGTACAATAGACGCCTTTAACACTTCTGAAATGTAGGGGTCACCTATTGGTTTCTGAATACCTTTTGTATTGAATAGAGACCAAAAAGCTTGTGGTAGGGCATATTAAGATCTGTGCACGTATAGGGTTTGACCCTGAAATTTTCACGATTTATGTACATGTCCATATATTTTTTTCAATCAAGTCAACTTTCTCCAAAACGGACAATTATGACACTACGATTCATCGCGGCAGTAAACGCCGGACGGAATCGAGTAGGTACTCTTAGTGTAGTACAGAAAATGACAACACGTGCCTCGAGGCTTATACCAGCAGAACAGCGGCACACCTGGTTAGCCGGCTGGACCTCATTCAGTTTTCTGTTGACAATATAGTTCTTTTAGTGATTTTAATTCCTCTATAAGGGCCTTGTTTTGATTTTCCAACACTGCAACTCTGTTTTCGAGACATTTGATATACTCCTTTTTCTTGCGACGACATTCTCTTGCAGCTTCTCGGTTTTTCAATAGCCGGAGCTCCCGCTTCCGCGTTTGGTCTTCTAAGATAGGACCTGCACACATAAGTACGATTTGTTCGTTTCGTCTATGGAATTTTGTTTTTAGTGTAATTCAAAATAGTGAATATATTATTTTAAAATATACGGACCCGGTACGTAGAATTGTCCATCTTGATTGGCGTACTGAACGATAGCCCCGCCGCCGGGCGCGCCTGACACCGCCAGCGTGTGAAGCCCGCTCTCGGTCTGCAAAGCTCCAGCTGGAATCACTAATAATAAAACCCCATGTAACATTAATCACAAATTTCGAAATTATAACACCAATTATAATACCAAGTCTTTTTTTAATAACCCCACACCATTTATAAGTAACTTTCACACTGATAACATTTCATAGTCCCCTACTAACATTCCTTATTACTTCGCAAAGTTCAGCTCATTTAAATTTGACCCGTGAATGTATAAACACTACAAATTTAATCAAAATATATTGTTTATAAATAGATCCAATTTCAAGAAAACAAATCGGCTTACGTATTACCATTCGATATATTGTGATATAAAGATTGTGCTAAAAACTTATAAATATTAATATTATTATATTCATATCTTATATTAAAAGTATAAAATCTTACAGAGTCCAGTAATCTCATCAGAGTAAAAACATATGAAAAGTTATAAATTTTAATTTTAGGTATGTTTTATGAAGTAATTCATTGAGGGATTTATTTTTATTTACGATTTTGTAAGGTAAATATGTATGTATTTAATATAAGGCAATTTATGTTTACAATCATGTACTAATGATATCAATGTATCAATATGGTTGTTAACACCCGTTTATATTTTTAAAGAATAATTTTAAGTCCTTAGTGGCGACGTTTGGTCACTTCTATCACACTAACGATAAAATATCCTAAGTACACACCAGGGATGTTAACATCCCTGATGTGTGCACCGTTACCAAAACTATCGGATATCCGACATAAAAAAATATCCATAACAGTAACCATATCAGATATACATGTTACGGATAACGTCGGACATATTTCGCAACAGTTTTTTTAGTTTTAGTAAATAACACTTTAAATTAATTCGCTAGCTAAAATAATAACAGATATGATTAATTGTAATAGAAAATGAAAACACAGAAATAAATCCGAATTATTACCTATTCGTATTTCACGGTTAAAATTTCTTAAAAATATAATATCTGTAACTAAAAGTAACAGTTTATCCAAATCAAGATAATTACATATCCGTAACCGACATAATATTATTCAGATTCGAAATTTCATATCCGTAACATGCCTGGTCCATACGTCTCTCTTTAGGTCGGACTGTCTCGCTTTCGGGTTGTGCCTATGCAGGAATAATATTTATAAATCAATAAAATTAATTACATTCCTGCTAAAATCGATATTTTGAAATAACCGTCTCGAATCTTGGTACTAATTATTTATTATTGTTACATGATTAAGACATGCCTACCAATTTGGCCAGCGCGGTCGACTATGGTTAAAAACTCTCATTCTGAGAGAAGACCCATGCCCAGCAGTGGGACATTAATGGGTTGAGGATGACTTAGACGTATTAAATAAGTATTTTAATTATTTTCATAAGGTCTAACAATGACTATTCAGACATCACTTCGCAAATATCTCGCCCTGAAGACAAACGTGTCACGGAACGTGACACGTTTGTCTTCAGGGCGAGTCACGTTATTTATACCTTGGGTTGCCCGTGCTTTATAATAAAGTTTTGTACTTTATTTGGAATCTTTGTAAAAAAGTTCCCGAAAATACTTTATCTAGCATGATGGGATTTAAAAAAAAAATTGTCGTAAACTTTTTTTGCGTAAAACAAACATTCTATTATTACAAGGATCTATCTTAGGAATTGCTAGAATATTTAGATTTGGCGATCACGAAACATTATCTAGATTTTCTCGTGTTTGTTTATTTCGCCGACCATCATAATTAAAGAAAAAAATATAGTACTCGTATATTTCGAATCTCTTCTTTTTTCACCTTTTATAACCGACGTACTTTAATTACTGATAAAAGTCTAGATATACTCAAACAGTTGATTAGAGTATATGTTTATAGTGTTTTTATTTTTTATTTTAGAAGCTCACTATCCGACATGTCTAAGAATAAAAAAGTCCACCAGTTCTGACTAGTTCATATAGAATACTAATGAGATTGTTCAATTTCTCATAACTATATTTCTGAAAAGAAGTCGGTTAAAAAAGATACAACAACCATTAGTATCATTTCAAAGTTAATACCATTTTTAGAGTCCCGTACCCAAGGGGTAAAAACAGACCTTATCATTAGACTCTGCTGTTCGTGTGCCTGACTCGAGGCTGTATCTCAAGAACCGTGACAGCTAGAGTTAAAATTATAACATAATTTTAACGACAAATACTAAAAACGTGATTTTTTGCTCGATTAAAATAATGGCATTAAGTACACGTTTGAAATATTAACAGAATATTTAGTCATATGTTCAGCTTAAAATAAATAATGAAATGAAACTAAAATAAAAATTTTAGGGAGCCACCGTACCACGAACATGATCTTTCTGCCTTTTTTTATAGATAATCGTACCGTTAGTGCACGAGTCCGACTGGCACTTTCGGTTTTCTGGATTGTCTACTAATATATCTAAAATATATAAATTGATATGTATTTTTTTTTCATTTAATCTGATAGTTTTAGCAATTGCCAAATATCTATGGATTAGGGATGTAATACTAGTTTTTTGTTTTGGAATAATCGGTCATAACACCAAAAAGTATAGATTATAAATTTAGTCATTCAACATTATTTAAAATCCGTCTTTTATAAAAACAATATACCACTCACAAATTCCTGGTAGCATGACGTCATCATCATGACTTCACGCCTCATTACGTCATTCGATAAGTTTGACCTCAAAACGGATGACGCCATGTTCTTATAAAAGATATACATGTGAACAACAAATTTTGAAATACAATATGATTCTTCTCAATATGTGTTTAATATGTTTTAATACAGCTATTATTAGCAGTTCTAATGATAACTTATCATAAACTTAGAGTAGTTATAAAAAATATTTTTACATCTTCATGTTTTTCTTATTACTACACATTTTTTATAATACCTAGTCCCGACTATATAGAAGACGTTAGGAAATAATCCTCAAAGCAAGGTGGTCATCATATCTATCAAGTTGGAATTTGACAAGTTCCATCCCTAATGAAGCAATTAATAATTCTTCATTTAGTATGAGTGTTGTCTTTATCCACACGGGATTTCCTTATGTAGGATCTATTATAAGTATAATAAGTGCCAGTGTTTTCTCCTTTATTTATCAATTAAAAAATATATAACAACTAGCAGACCCGTGCCCATTTCGTTGAGCACCAATTTAAAAGTTAAAGTAGCCTATCTTTTAAGTTGAATCAAACTGCACACGGTGTGAAAATTTGATTGAAATCGGT
>DWLI01002398.1:0-13285 GCA_018249915.1 Cecropterus dorantes dorantes
CAGATAGAACCCATGTTCTATATGAAGTCCCTTACAGATGGCCATGGGCGACAGTGATCACTTACCTTCAGGTAGACTGCATGCTCGTTTGCTATTTCATTCAGGTAAAAAAAAACTAGGCCATAAACTATCTGAGTAACTATCCAAATTTAAGAAAAAATCGTCCTTTAATTTTGTCGTGGAAAAGCAACAAACATACATTCTCACAAACTTTCACATTTATAATATTAGTAAGATAAGATTGATGGAGCTTTGTAAAGGCTCGTATTAGCTTGCAGTTCATCTGATGGCAAGAGGTCATTATCGCATAAGGACATCTGCAAAACTTATTTATATAGAAAGGAGAATCTATCTCAAGTCATAGTTGCGTTGCTACCTCCGAGGACTAAGATGGCCGCTTGATATCTATGTGAGTCGGCAATCAATATCACACATATTTTTAATTACTTCCAGCAAATTAATATCACATCTATACGAATCTGAAAAACAGACAATACTTCACGGCTTTGCAGTTCCGCTTCTCAACTTAGTGAGCAACTGACCCAACGCAGTGGAAGTTTTAATAAACAAATTTTAATAATTACTGCAGTCGAGTATCGCGATGTGAGGGGTGCGAGTTTTAACAACTTTTTAAAAGTTAAAATTTTTGCATACAGCTCATGAGTAACGAAGGAAGTTTATATTATAATAATTAATTTTATATGATAACTCCGCTTAAATATGTTACCATTATTTAGTAAACATAGTGATAAAAAGCCCCTTTCAACACTTAACACTAAAATACCTTTTACACTGTGTTGTAGAGAATAGAGATAAATTCATGAATACTAGGTGAATAGGTTCAGACCTAGAGCAGAACGTTACCCATTGTTCCTGATCCCATCTGGAAGTCCAAAAAATTCTCGGGAAATCTTTGTCCAGTTGCTCCAATGGTTAAAGGTTGACTATAAATGGATAGAACTTTACATTTAACTCGGAAATATAATTTCCTTTCCGCAATGTTTCTTTATTTCCACCCGTCAGTTTTATCTGCTTATAGGCCACACAAAACTAAGTTTAACATTTACTACACTAGCTCTCTAAGAGCCACACGCGTTAAACATTTCGGTATTTCCGCCGTGAACCGTACCTCGGTACGAGTATGGTGCTCCGCGCAATTATTCAGCAAATTAGGAACAGTCGACCTTACATTCGCCGCGGAAATATAATTTCCTTTCCGCAATGTTTTCCTGCCGGCGCCTGTCCCGGCTACCGGTTACACTGGATATGATTTTATTATTTCAATTAAGCTACTAGTTTATCTTGGAGTTGTTTAAGCAATCGTTATTTAGACTCATTTGATGAAGTAGGAGGTATCGTTGGCAAGTTAATTGGGAAAGCTAAATAATTAAAATATCAAAACACCCGCGACGACCCGCGTGGCGGAGCGGTCACAATACCGGGCTGACGCGCAGTGGGTTCCGGGTTCGATTCCCGGCAGGACAGACATCTAAATGATGAATTTAGAATTCTGTTCTGGCTCTGGGTGTTTGTGTATTCGTCGTTGTGTGTCCATGGCACCCGTGACACAGGAGAAAATCCAAGTCCGGGGCTATGGGTGTAGTAAGCGTGTTTTTTTTAAACATAAAAGAAACGGTGAAAAGAGTTTTATGCATGTAATTTTTGATATTTCTACGCGTTTGTAAGGCAATAAGCCCGAAAATAAATTATTTTTTGCTGTGTCACGAAACCTATTTTAAAAGCCAAAAATATTTAACACTATATAAACATATAAGGCAGATCATGTTATTCATAACATTATATGAAAGATTTCACACCGATAGCACATACTTGAACTCTATGTGTCATGAGTGCCATAAACATACACAAACACGTGTATACAAACACCTAGAACGTACAAAACAATCATACTAAATTCTTTATTCAAATCGAGCTTGGCTGTAGGACAACTCTGAACATTTTTTACAAGACCGGGGTGGTGACCAAAGTTTCCTCACGCGGAGACTCATATTCTTATTATACATGTAGATATAAATGGTCTTAATATACTAAAATTACGTAATTGATTCTAAATCACAAACAAATAAAATTGGCAAAGTATAATCTCGTTTCTAATTTAACGATTCAGGGCACAGACAATTTTTACGACTTCGTGATTCGATTTAAAAAATATTACCATGTAATTACGTTTATCGGCACAAAGATCGTATCGCGGGGTAACGTGGGGTGGCTTTTTAACAAAAATATAATACTATTTTGGAACAAAATATGCGGATAACGGACCTACGCACGTTTTTTCATTAATTTCTAATTATTTTTGACCCGATAAACTGGGATTTTTTGTTGGTTATACTTTTTAAATTTTACCTGAACAATTTTAGGAATTCTGTCTAAAAATAATTTTAAAGAATCTAATTATCATTTTAAAATTTCAGTTATGTATTATATACCATTATGAGAGTTAATTTTGTATCATTAAACACCTAACGCATGATGCGTTATGTATCTCAAACCAATAGTATAATTGATGAAAAATACTGTATCCTCTATACTATAAGAAAAATTTATTTCTTACAGTACGTTAAAATTTTTAGCATATAAGAAATAATAAATGTACATGATTTTTTTGTATAACTAAAAACATCTTGCGATAGTTTTAAAAAAATAGTATATACGTATGTATTTATTTTTAATTGATACGTCAATGTAATGACAGTAGCATATTATAAAATGAGCATTTTATATCATTCATTTTCAACAATTATGGCTGGTAAGGATAAATATAAAAGAGAAGTCACCCTTATCTTATTTTCCACCCTAAAAATGTAATGGCACGTCGCATTCAGCCAAGCGTTAATTCGCGCGTCAAAAATCAGGCAACTAATTACGGTATGCTTCATGCTTTACCGATATGTCATATCACAAGAGAATAACGATAAGCCATGGGTAATATTTATGTACGTGAAAAATACGAACATTGAATATTCAAGGTGTTCGTTGAGAAGCATACATTCCATCTCATGCAAAGTGTGACACAGATGGACTGTGATGAGGTAATCTTCACATCGTTTTCTTCGCATATATAAATAGGACAATAGGTCTACCTAACGACGCTAACAGATATACCTTTTGGTGTACTTCTTTATTGAAGTACGTTTATCCCTGCGGTTCGTGTTTTTGTTACAGATTTATAAAATTAGGAAAATATAAGATGTGTAGGAGTGTGTACGACTGTTCGTGGTTAACGTTTCACACGTTTGAATTTTGGAGGGCAAGCTACCAATCCCTCTTCTTATCGTGAATGTGAAACCAATGTACAGAAATTTGACATAAAAATTATTTAGTCCTCATTCTCATTACCACACATAACATTATTTTTCTTTATTTGTATTACAAAAAAATGTATATATTTGTATTACAAAAAATGTATTTTGTCGTATGTCGTTACTCGGCGGCAATCGAACAAGTCTTTTTGCGTCAAACCTCACACAATATTGCGAGGAGGAAAACTAATTGCCGTCCCCCATTTTTATTCCTTACCAGACGTACCTTCCTATTTCTGGGTTTATTAGTATAATATTACGGTTCATTGACAGGAAATTGTTATTAAAGACGGTAGAATACGCTCCCTAAAATTGCTTGCTTACTTTCGTAAGATATAAGTGAGTATATCCTTGTACTGGGGATTATTTAGTAGTTAGTTAGGTAACTGACAAAATAATAACAGTAACACTATAATATGTTCAAAGTTTTTTTACAACATTTATCTTTAGTAATATAGTTTTAAATATTCACTTTTTCGACACATATTCGTAATATACATACATTAATATCTACTGTATACGTACGTAAATCGAACAAAAATGGTATTAATTTATTTATTTGCAAAATTGTAATTTTATTATTATTTAAATATTATCTAAGATTTTGATTAATTTTTAATAATATTTTTAAACATATGAAAGGTTGTAGTAGTAGTAAAATACAGAGTATTCATGATGAATAATAAAATTCATTATTTTTAAAATTCAATAAATAAAAAAAGGTTAGAATTAAAAAGTTTATGGTACAAATGTGACACTAATTTTCATTTATTCTACATAGTGAAGTGAACTGTCCGTCCGTACGTTTTTAAACTGATCTCAAGTCAAACAGTTCCCGGGGTGGAGCTAACTGCTCGCTCGGTTTACACTTAATTAACTAATATTTACATTGGACGAGAGAAACAATTTCAACTGGCACACCTGCCGGCTATATTGCGGCTTGGAAGACTGCCTTTTAATAGAAAACATACGGGCCATTGTTGTGGATAACTTCGTAATTATTGTTTACAAATTGGACATGCCGCATACGCCTAGATGAAACTACAGAAAATTTTATGAGGCTCTATGTATGAAATATTCGTTTGTTATTTTATAGTTATAAATAAACACAAAATCCGTTGTGTTTATAGACTCACTAAGTCCATGCCGTAAATTAATATACAGTAACAGTCATTGGTTTTACTGTTATTTTTGTTTTTGTAATAAGATTATAGATTATATATATATAAACAGATAAAGAATAAGAATCCCTAAAAAACTTTTTCCTACTGCATTTTTTAAGTTACTCGTTACTATTAGTGCTGTATCACACAAAATACCCTTTAAAAAACGCAGCGTGTCCGTACAGAATATCATTCCGTGTGTTTCCCTTATTACGTTGCATTGTTTGCACGATACAAGTTACCAGTGGTGATTGCGCAACGAGATGTAGTTTTAAGTTTCTTTACTTGAATCTATTCCCAAGTTAGTTTTGGCTCGGAGTTCGGATTGTTGAGCTTTTATTAAATTAGAGTATTTGTATGGGACAAATGTTGGTTTGGTACGTGTTTCTTCAATGGAATTGGGGACTTTATACGAGTATAAAACTGCTTTTAGAAAGTCTATACGCGTTTTTAGGCAAGTGGGCTACTTCTTAGGTGGTCTCGTGGAATGGAAAATTAGTAAGTTACATTTCTTTATTGTCATATTCCTTCAGCCGGCATATAATAAATGAAAGTGTCTGTACATCCTTATTTTTTGTTATAAATAGTTTCGGGCTCCGAACACAAGTAAGCGGTAATTTCTGTTATTTTTGTAATTTTTGTCCGTCTCTTTGTCTGCGTCTGTGTGTTTGAAATAGCAGCAAAGTATCAGTTAGTACTACTTTCAGTTCTGATACATTTTTCTAAACGCGTGTGTAAAATTATGAACTAAGCAAAGCAAAGTATCCCAAGCAAAACTTTGGATACTTTAATATTAAGTAAATGTTAATCTTAATAATATTAATATGAATGGATTAGAGATTGGCGTGGAGTGGAGACAAGAATGATATTGTATTTGATGTTTTAAAAAATGCATTAGATTTCCTCATTAGAAGTGCCTAATAAACCCACCATTATAATCCCACATTAGCGTTTCTTGTGGCTTGGGTATCAGAAACACACAGATTGAACAAACACCCAGAACAAGAATATAAATCCACATAGATTTCGACCTGGCTAGGAATGGAACCTTTTTTGTAGTGAAAATTTCGTAAGGTGCATTGGGCATTTTTGAGTTGGGAAAAGAACCATAGAACTCGTGACACTGACACCTCTGTATATAAGTACATATGTATCGTAAAGTATATCATGATCGTTCAAAAACTAATCACTAATTGTTAAAGTTCTCACTTCTATCGGCACTTCCGGAGTGCCACTGTTATTTTTTTTTTTTTTACGAAACGAAATCTGGCACCTTTATGATGAAATATTGATGGAAAATATTAATTTAATTCACGTCAAAAACAAATATCTGCGGACATTTTCCTCATTTTGTATATCTTCGTATACATTTATCCCCAAATCCTAGCTAACTGATGATTAATGATAGAATGAATTCTGCAACAATTGACGGAAAAAAATAAACTTTGGAAATCATTTTCTTTTTGTCCTTTGCCAAGCGGTTCCTCAAATTTTGTTCTCTTAAATTGAATTAATTGAAGTTTTTTAATGAGTTTAGGAAATTAATCTTCACGGGTTTAATTTTATAAAAAGTATCATGATGTTTTACTAACAAAAACTAAGTTGGTTTTTTATTGAAAAATTAAAAAAATATTTTTAAAAATGAAAAAAAGTATATTAACATTTTATATAATATGGAAGTAGCAAACGAGTATGAATTTCACCTGATGGTAAGTAGCTACTGCCACCCATGAACATTTGTAATCAATCCTAGATAAGACCTTACCCGAGCCTGGGTACAGATAGATTTCTTTTCTCAGAATTAGGCTGGAACGCCTCAGATAAGTATGTCACCCATATTAGACATTACAGAGACAGTACAGGCTGAAATAAGTGTGAGGTGGTGTCTTTACCGTCAAACTACAAAGATTTCTACTACCTTTAAAATATTATTATCATAGTACATAAGTAGATGTCTTTAGTAGAATCGGTAGTTTTGTGTGAGTAAAAACGGTACATGCTTGTTTGGTATTTCCAAAACGGAAAAAGAACACACTAGAAACGAAGGTCAGAAGTTCTTGTCCTACACGTGGAAGGCCGACCTAAAACAGAAGGGCTACTTGAGTTTTGTCTATCGCAGAGGTACTTAAGAGGGTAAGAGGTTCCACTTTTTTCGGCACTCCCGTCTGATTGAACCAAGTGTCGGCTAACCGAGTTAGCGAATTACTCGACCGTTTAAAGTGCTATTCTATACGTCCCAACTTTCTTTCTTTGATGTATTTTTGTTCCGTCAATCCGGCGATTGGTAAAGTGCGCGGCCAAAGTATTACTTATGCAATATCTATATTTTTTTGTGGAAAAACATTCGTTATGTATTTTTTCATAATTTCTGTAATTTCTGTCAACCCATTATTGTGACACTGCTGGCACGGGTCTTCTCTCAGATTGAGAGAGTTTCAGGCCATAGTCCACCGCGCAGGCCAAGTGCGAATTGGTAGTCTATTTTATTATTGGTAGAGTATTTGTGTACTACACACGTTTTATTATTGTTGGCAATTTATTATAAAGTAGTGCTCCCTCAACGTTGGCTGTTTTCTTTCCATAATTCTGTCTTACTTTGGGTAGAACAAGCAAACTGGCTCGACGGCTTCGCTTTTATAGATAAATGTTATAGTTATGTAATAGATGAAATTGTTTGAGTCCTTTTTGTATAACCTGAATCAAAATATTCCGAGAATTGTCAATGTAGAATAGATATGGCGGAAGCGTGAAAAAAAACTGCAAAAATGCGACAGCTGGGTCTCATGGCACCGGATATTGGAGGACGAGGGCGACCGGAAGTAGACGTCCGCATAACTGTATCAGTAACTCGTGACTTGTTTCTGTGTAAAGGAGTATTTACGTGTATTATACAGTATTTTAAAGGAGTATTTTTGTGTACTTTTGTTTGACTTAGGAGACCTAAGGATCTTTGCATCTATTTCTGTGGTCTAGTTTGGACGGTATAGTCATGAAGAGATATACAGATTTAGATAGAAATAAGAAGCTTTTCAACTTCAGACTAATCTTATCTGGGGCAGGGCAATGGTGGAAATGGCCACTTACCACCAATCAGATGGACTTGTACTTGTATTTTATATAGGAGATTCTCCTTTGCGAACTTTATTTAATACAATCTAGGTAGAACCGCAGTGACGATAGACATTCAAAATGTTTAAATATTAAAATTATTTTAAAGGAGGTTCCTATAAAGTGATACGTGGCAAGTTTTAATCGGTTGACACATTATTTTAATAGAATAAAAAGATAGAATTGAATGTAACGATGGTGACTGTTGCCTCCGGGTGCAGCATACAAGAAAGACATCTTTAAACTTTTCGTAATTGGGGGAAGTTACATGTTTTATTTAGCTATCAAGACAGAAATACGCGTAAATCGAATGCATACACTTCAAACGTCGTAAGGTTGGTTCGGATTTTTTAAGAATTATTATAAAAATAAATGCACGATGCGTTGATAAAATCATAGAAATCAAAACATATGATGAAAAAACACCGGATATTGGAGGGCACGAGCCACCGGAAGTGGCCGCCATAACCGTAACTCACGACCAACTGTAATCGAGTAGGGTTGCTTGTTTTGTTAGAAAAAATAAAATAGAGACAGGATTATTGTAACAAGGTATGTGTATGTTATAAAAATGCTTAATAGTCATAAGTAATTATTCGGCGCTTCTTTACTGGAACGACACGGTAAGCGCACCGACAGCAAACACCACATTTTTTTTTTTACGTGTTTTATTTTTTAATAAACACCAACTTGACAGGCCGAGTTTTGACTACTCTTTGAATTAACTTAAACTGATTGATTTATTTTTTATTTATTAAGTTAATTATTTTATTTATTTATAACGTTGTCAGCACGAAACAGTTCGCTGGTTTCCATCGATGACAGTCGGCGTCGTGTCGAGCCAGCGCGCATTACAAGAAGTATGTGTTTATTTATGTCGTTGAAGGTGCCGTGTCGTATCGTATCGTGTCAGTGAAAAAGCGCCCTCTGCCTGTATTTGCCAATAACCGAATAACATTAAACGATTTCAAAAATGCTTAAACTTGATTTCAGATATGCAACTAACATTATTTCCTGACCAACAAAACTAAAATCTATGTTATTTAAATTGTTATTAATAGTTATTTAACCTGGCAAATGTGTACTAAAAAAATCTTAGTGTTTTTGAATTTGACGTATTACGTATTTAGAATGTAATTATTTGATTTGTGTCTGGAATATTCATGATTGTGAAATATTTGCTGAGGACAGATTTCTTCTCAAAAGAGAATAGTATTGTGCATTCCTTGCTCCTTGTCTAGTTATAATGTAATATTACAATTTTGAAAAACATTGTAGATATTTTACTACCTCATAACCAAGAAAGAAATAATTAATTGCTAATTCACAACTCTGTTGTATGATGAATGATTTGTAATCTAGGCTCGGAAACCTGAAATTAGTCCTGTAGTCTTAGGAGTAAAATGTAAATCACATGTTTAGTCCAGTTTGGAATAATATTCCTTTTAAAGTTACTCAATATTGTTTATCCAAGAGGTTTTCTTATGCGCATTATGTAAAGCAATAATAAGCGGGTAAAGTGCACTTGGCCACCGCCATAGACTAGGGCTAAACCCCTGTCACTGTGACAGACTCGCGCCTAGCAGTGGGATTCTAGTTAACGACGAGAATCCGAGTTGAAAATCTTGAAATGTGGTAACCCTACAGCCAAGTGATGTTACGAGTACGTGTTCACTATTTATGCGTTTGCTACTCGATTGATAGCGATGGATCGCCGTAAATTATTTAATGGACGTACTTCAATTTACATGTAGCTTTCTCGTTAATGTTAAATGTAATCGTTTTGCGGTTTTATTACGCCAAAGTTAATGGTTTTAGGCTAGAAAATTGGTTACGGGTATTTTAGCGGTGACTTAGTTTCACGTTTAGCTGTAAAGTAGGTACATTTTGAAAGAAAAAATAAGTTGTAAGTATTACCATGCAAACAAGCATGCAATCTGCCTGATGGTTAGCGGTAACTATGGACACGGACATCTGTAAGTAACTTCATATAGAACCGGCGTTTTACCTGAATGCTGTAACAGATGCGTTACTACTCCCGCGCATTAAAATGGCGACCATATACCACTTCCACCGATACGCAAGAACAGCTTCACTAGAAAGAAATAGGTGTGGAGGTGGTACTTCCTTGGTCGAACTACACTGATTTTACCATCTTCTAAATGAATAACAATATTAATATTTAAATATAATTTTAAAATTAATTTCCGTCCTTTTGGGTTGTTGCGATTTCAAAAATATAGAACAAAAATCTAGAAAATAAATAAATTTCTATCATCAGATACCATCTGTGGCATTCATTTATTAACCTGCTTATAATTTTAGACTACAATTTAAAACTACAGCTGTGTAACAAACCAGCAGAATAAGTACTTAACGACTTTATTTACAAACTTAGTTAACGAATGCAACCGCTGGCCGCAATCTTCTTAACGTCTTATAACTCTCACTAAAGCTAAAAATGTATTGCTACAATTTCTACTCCTTATTGATTAATTTCTCCTTTATTAGTAGGTACTTGTTCTTATGTTTTATTTGTTTATAAGTTACATCAACAAAGTAAACGCTCATATAATTCATTCTAAAAAAAACTATTATTTCCGTCACCTGACAGTTCTTACATGCAAACTATATATCATGTGCAATGACATATAAAAATATTTAAAACTAGTTGTGCTCCGCGGTTTCACCCGCTATTATATAAGAAAAAAAACAAACATATATAGCGTGATGTTATATAGCCTATAGCCTTCCTCGCTAAATTTACTATTCAACACAAAAATATTTTTTCAATTCGTACCAGTAGTACCTGAGATTCGCGCGTTCAACCAAACAAACTCTACTGGTTTATAATATAAGTATAGATAGATAACGTTTTGGCTATATATGGTCAATACAATGAAATTTTTAATCAATTGGCCGTTACTTTTTTTCCTATATATGTTATTCTAGGGTTCCCTGTCCACGAGGGTAGAAATGAGACTTTATTATTAGGACTCCGCTGTCCGTCGGTCTGTTTATCGGTCACCAGGCTATATCTCATGAACCGTGATAGGTGCAGTTGGTGAAGAATACACGATGTCGTTCACTGATCGATCGATCGACGATGCATTCACATGATGTCGTTGTTGATACCGTGTCGTATCAATGAAAAGGTAAATTTTACATACACACCTAATTTTTCACTAATGCTATGACAACACATACTAAAAACAGGAGCGTTCCCATACAACTAACGTGATTTTCTTCCCGTTTAATAGATAACGGTACCGGACCTTATGTGTGCCAGTCGGACTCGCATTTGGCCGGTTTTTTATATGGCCTAAAGACTGAATCGGTTCCAATGTTAACATAAATATGGCATTTTCTGTTTCCCTGATGGATATACGTCCCAAGGTATACCACAACGGTGCCTACTTTTCTTAACCAGTCACTTTCACCGGTGTTAATAAGGTTATCGATCCAGTGAACTAGAAAGTTTTTTTTGTAGCATACGAGCATGCAGCCCACCAGATAGTGGGCTACTGTCAATCATGGACATCTGTAATCAACTCCAGGTAAGATCAAAGTCTCACTTAAGGTTATACACAGATGTGTTGCTACCCCTGAGGACTAAGATCGATTGCCTCGGAGAAGTATGTCTTCCTTACCACACCCTTCAGATCAGAAATCAGCATAGCATAACAATACTGTTACTAGAAAGAAACAGGTGAGGCGGAGGTGTTCTCAGAGACGAACCACATTGAGTTCTACCACCTTCTAAAAGTGTTTCTACCATTGTCTCTGCGAACTCGTCTGCCCGGCCATCGGTTTTATTGTACGTGTGACCAGGTCACTGTCCTTTCAGCTTGCTGATTTCTTAAGCTCCTTTATTTATACGCTGAATGATTTTATTCAAAGAAAAACTCCAAATAGGGCTTATTTCACAGCTTACCTCACATATCATATAACAAGTAAATCTCGTACCTATTGTTGGCAATTAGGTAGTAGACAATAAGTACTTAATGTTACAATACGATTGTAAATCAATGACGCTTATCGACACTGCTAAATTAGTAATGTTAATTTCAGTGTTTTAAGTAACGTACGAGTACATATAATGTCCTGGTTGATATGTATTTTTTTCAAACTTTGCATCATTATTCTTATGATTTTATGGGTAACAAATTTTATATCCTATAAATGGATAAGGGTCTCCAGTTAGAGCAAGAAATGTAATAATCTACCCGGTAATTATTTATCCAGTGTCATAATGTGAACTTGACTAGTTGACATTATCAAAATTCTTAGATCATTGATAATTTATTAATAAACTAAGACCGATAAATAAGTCAGATTTTGAGCAAATCTACACGTGTCATTGAATTCAAAATATTATTGAGATTATATGAAATGTTATTGTAGCGATGACTAATGTAGGTACCTAACAAGTGGCGTGCAATACGTATGTTATCAATTTCCTAAGATTAGATTAAAAGGTATAGCATACCTACCTCTTGTTTTATTTTATCTATTTGAACAACAAAAGAAAGATAAGTGGTAATGAGTAAGTATGTGTCGTTTTTAAGAAAGGTGCTTTTACGTAATTTGATTCATGTATGTGTCAGAAAAAGAAATGTAACTTTGCCGAAATCGCCGTAAGTCTATATGAAGTTGTTTACAGAAGTCCATGGGCAGCAGTGATTGCCATAAAGTGGCCTGCATTTTTATTTGCTTTCATTTTTATAAAAACGTCTATTGATTTAATTGTGGTCTAGAAATTTTGAAAAGATATTGAGCTGTAGCTTGACTCACGACACTTGTACGAACTAGCAACTACTATCCAACACATCTGGCGTACGTAATCTTGTTATAAGGAAAAACTTTCTTAATAAGGGCGCTGTTTGGTTTCTAGCTATTCCCGTTTGGAGGAAACGACAAAATAATTACTAAGTTCATTACTTTTAGCTGTAACTAGTAACAAATAACTTGCAACGACAAGTAAATTGATGAAGACAGCCTCCAATTATTTATTTTTTATTTATATTTTCGTGTGTTTATAAAATAAATATGGATAATGGATTTTTGGATGAGAGTGAGTTTGTTTAAAGAAGTATAATGTTAGAAATAGTTAAGCAATCTAGATTTATAAATGATTATAATCTTGTTTTATCTTACCATACAATTGAATTGAATAATACCTAGGAGTATAGTCTGAGATAAAACATAACAATAACACTGCTTGTGATTTGCTTTAAAACCGAATGATAAGATCAAGATATGGTATTAAATTTATTTGAAATGTTAATTAAAATTTTGATATCTTTTAAAAGTAAATATCTTTAAAAATATATATTTTGTGAATTCTATCAATATGACTTCATTCTTCTAATAATAAAATTCATACCATTATATAAAAGAGTAATTTTATGAATTTGAATTTTAATGATTTATTTAGTTGACTGGCAAGTAATTAGACATTTTTATACGTAAGCCTAACGGTAAGGTAGACGGGCTACCTGATGGTAGGTAGTCACCGTCGGCTATGGACATTTGCAACACCAGGGAGTCGCCAATACACAGCCAGCTTTGAAGGAGAAAAAAGAATAGACATAATAATGTCTATTATTATGTGTATTAAATCATATTATCGTCTAATAAATAAAAATCATCTAGTAGGTTGATCACAGATTTATTTTTGAAAAGAAATTT
>DWLI01002399.1:0-13285 GCA_018249915.1 Cecropterus dorantes dorantes
ATTTGTATAGATAGTATAGACTAGCTGTGATTCACGATTAAAGAAAAAAAACAACAAACAAACATTGCGTTATGTTATATAGCCTATAAACTTCCTCGGTAAATGTACTACTCTACACAAAAATATTTTTTCAATTCGAACGCGTAGTTCCTAAGATTATCATTCAACCAAACAAACTCTACTGCTTTATAATATTAGTATAGATATTTCGTTACCTAATCACCAAGGCAGATCTGATCCCACAAACTATCACAATCGACGTTCGCCCCAATATCAAATGTCACCATAAGAGCAAAATACCCATTCCATTTGCCAAGCGAAACGCGTCCCATATTCCTTTATAATAAAAATATACATATATAAAACATAACCGGGAAGGTCGGAGATATCTGATTATAGGATTGGGTCCCCATCACATTATGATAATGGTCACTTCGGCGACGCTTCGAAATAGAAATAGATTGATTCGCAATTTTTTCTCCCCGCCGGAGGAAAAGCTGATTGATTTTTACTTTATTGCCTCCGATACCTTCTATAGCTTACCGATAATTAGAATTCGAGAGGCATCCCACGCCTGTCTTATTTTTGATAATATAGGTTACATTTTACTTGAAGTTCTTTTTTCAAGAACAATTTAAGCTTAATTTATTTCTGAACTTGTAGTTTTATGTTACTTTGGGGGCCTTTAATAAAACAATAGGTAACTACGTACTTGTATTTACGTTGTTATAACTTTAGATTTCTTGCCTTCGTTAAGACGGAGCCTTCTTGCGTTAAATGTGGTCTACAGAACCAAAATAAATAAGTTAATATCTCATTTAATTATTTATTTACTTGTACTTATTTACATTTACCGAGGTGGTAATTAAAGCTATTCTTTCTCGTAATATATCAGAAACTTAATCAACTTCGAAATACATCATTAAACATTAGAACTTTAACAGAAACCTAATTCTATGCTTAGGTTCGTTTAAAATGTATTTAATTATAAAATATGCAATTGCACATCTCATAGAAGTTGTCCCAAGTCTTGGCTAGAAATATAACAAACAAGTTGTTACAAAATCTCTTAAAGCGCATTTCCTGTCACACGTGTTTACGAGTATGTGTTCACGCATGCCACTTGCATTCTATCGTTTTGTATGCACACGCACACGTGTCACGAGAAAATCATTGCGAGTTAATTGATGTATGCGTATGAAACGCGTATGCGGGCTTAAAAACGCGTGACAGGAAAATCGCCTTTAAGATAAAATAATTACACGCCAGAACCATTTATAAAATACCATTTGAATTAGAGGCGCCTTACATCAGCTGCTAATTTCCGGTAAAATTGAACTCATAATTTTACTCCAATCCAATACTCATAATCCAGAGACTAACGAAGACTGATTTCTCAATAGCGACTTTGAGACAATAGCGCAGTTTTAATAACATGCATTGGAATCGTTCTATTTAATCTAACTAACCCTTAAAGATTTACTGGCAACGTACAGCATAACCCACTGGATCAAAAGAGATTATTATGAAGAAAGGAGTAAAGAAGAACAAAAAGAAAGGATTTACTTTCACCTTAAAAAAAAAACAAAAACTGAGTATAAAATAAGAAAGAAGAGGAATGGAAAGTTACCTTTTAAATAGAAGCCTGTCTAGATAAACCTGGGGATTTAGCACGCCGTTTACATACACGTGCGACTGTAAGGTCTACTGGTCGTGCGTTTAAGTCGCATATCCGAAAATACACTTGGACAATTATGGTTCGTGAATTCGTAAACATCGTATGATCCTGCCATGTGTACTTGCTCCTGTATTATGAGGGAAGTTGAATGAACTTTTTAATATTAATCAACCCTTTCCGACAATGTAGTCCAAAAACAAATGAATATGGAATGTGATCCGTCTTTTACAAAACGTAGGGATAAAAATAAAGAGGCCTGGCAATTTATTTTATATCTTTTTGCTGTATTTTTTGGCTATAATTTATCTGTCTTCTGTCTACAATTTAAATTGTTCAATTGTTAGTAGTTTTAGTTTAAAAAAATATTTTTATAATATGGAATATAAAAAAATAAACGCTATATACTCGTATTATGTATCTTAATTTTGATATTTTGAAATTTATTATTAATCGTTCTGTCTTACAATTTATCATCATAAGCAAAATGAGCTAAATTTTCTGAAATCAAAATAGGTAGCTAAATTCCTCGTCGTATCCAATTTTTTTGTCTATAAATTTTATTTTCTATACATGCAAAATCTTATAATTAAACCAACATTACAGGAAACTTTCATTATAAAAGAAACTACGTACTAAAAATTCACATAATACTTTTATCGTGAGAGTATAAAAGGTGACTAAAATCAAAAATACTTTAACGCCTGGAGCATTTTTATAAATTGACACCTTAAGAACGAGCGTCAAACTAGTTCCGAAGTCACCTACATCTTTAAGCGTTCGGCATTTCGGAAGGTCCCGAGGGTCACGCCTTTGCACTAATTAGGGCAAGTGGAGTAGAAAATTACACTCAGATAGACGGCCCTCATCCTAATTGTTGGTCTGATCGCCCCGAGCGAGATGAGTTAGTATTAGTGATTAAAAGTAGGATTGGTCGAAACAGACTCGCTACTATCTACTATATCCTATATTAGCATTCCGATATATTTTCTTACAAGAAATAAATCGTACACCGCTGGTATGTTAACGTTGCTGTAAAGCAATGTTTCTTAATCCGAGGGTGGGGGGTCCTGGGGGGTCACAACGCGTCTGTAACGGTCGCCTGTGTAGTTTAAAGACCTAGGTACTACAATAAAAAGTCAATAAATTAAAAATAAGATATATTAAGATAAAGTTAACATAATGATACTCGTAATGTCACGCGAATTTTTTTTCACTTGTGTATGAAAACACTAAGGCATTGTTTCCCTAATTTACTACGGTTATCATTTTGTGTAACCATTTGTGACCCACAAAGTTTTAAGAAGGGTAATTTTTTTTTTATGTATATAAACGAAGCTGTATCAATGTAAGAAATACTGGACAAGTGCGAGTCGAACTTGAAACACGAGGGATTCCGTATCTGAAATAAAAAAATGACACCTTTTTACTCAAAATTTGTTTAAACATGTTTTTATGGTTAACTTTTTATAAATAAACAATGCTGCGACCCGTATATTACTTTTGAGGCCCGGTAACGTGTAACCTATCATTTGGGAAACGCTGCTCTAAAGTAGGTACCTGTGTGTAGAGAATCTACTTTGAATAAACATTACGCTACTGAGCCTATATGTACTAATATCATAACTTTCTCTGTACGATTAAGTCAAGTCTGATAATTTTCTAGAACATATCTCAATGTAAAGTAGCTAGTTTACTCAACCCTTTAGTTAAAAGTGAGGATTTCTTGAGAACCAAAATTTGAGGCTGAGTCGCTAGTTCCGACCCACGAAGTGAGGATTCGTTTAAACTTTCATCAAGTTGAGCTCTTTTGTCATGTTACTTGGTTAAGTTACTATTTGCTCAATTGCCAGTTATGTCAAGGTACAATGCCAGCTGCTCTGTCCGTACAACAATTAAAATTTAAATTAATCTCTAAAGCAGAGGTTCCCAATTTTGTTTTTACTGTGACTCCCTTTACAGATTAAATTTTTTTCCGAGACGCACTTCCAAAAGACGATGCTTTTGTGTAGCTTTAGCGGGCATTCAATATAGTTATTTTTTCACAGTAAACGCAAACTATGTATAATAACTATATTATTATTTATTATTATATAATTAAAAAAAATATTAAAAAATAAAAAAACTTACTTTTGTACCTACCTGTGTAAAAATCGGAAATAATTTTCTAGAGTTACTTTATAGAGTTTAGACTTAAAATAGTCAAAAAGGTAGATATAAAACCTATATTCTTAAAATTGATGAATTATAAGACTTTTATAGATTTGTACAAAGTATGCCGATTATGCTTGTATTATGTAATTAATGCGAAAAATCGCGTGTAACAAAGTATGCGTATCGTTTTGCGACTCCCCAAGGATAGTGCTGCGACGATCCATGGCTTCCCGACGCACAGTTTGGAAAACCCTGCTCTAAAGCATCTGCCTGATCAGTAATCAAACCTAGAAGCACTGCGAGCGTGCGTGTATTTAATCCATCACGATGACCTATTATCATGAATTTGAAAGCCGCATCTTTTTTTGTCTGCGACAACATCACTGCTATTATTTCATTAGCAGTTTTAAGCAATGTAGTCACATTATGTTTTGATGAACCTCGTACCTTTGCTATACAATTTTAAAGGGGTCAAAAGTACTATGATATATGAAATCGTTGTCATTAATGTTATGTGGAACGTCTGCTTCTGTGAATCATCTTTCATAACATACCAGGTGTATACGAGTATACCAAAGTATAAATAACTTTATTAGCTTTCTTCAGAAAATCTGTACGGTGAAGGTATTTATGCAATATAATTTTTGAATTAATAATTTTGACTTTGTAAGTTCCATATTAAAGAAATGTAAAAAATAACAAACCTGATGCAACTGCTGTAAAAATCTCAAGGATACACTTACTTTTTATGAAAAAGCTCCACAAAATTCTGTCGTAAAAAAGTGTTGGAAAAAATAAATTGACCCTCGTAAGCCCCATAGACTCAAAACACCATCTAATTTGGTGCCGTTGGCCACTTAGGCAAAGGGAAATTCGTCACTTCCGCGCCAGCCGGAGGCTTTCACGGACGCCTGAAGGTACTAATTTCCGGTTCACTCAGCGCGCCCGGTTTTTCGTCACTAATCGCATGTTTTGGATACTTGGTCAAGAGCAAGGGGAAAGTGGGAGGTTGTTCTTTAATAATTGCTCAAAACTTTTTGTATCTATGAAATTCCGAAAAGACTTTTAATCTATTCGATGTAAGTTACGGACATTTTATATTATCATTATTATTATACTATTAATTATAGGAGTACAAATTAGTTTCATATATATGAATAGTAGATATTTTATATTATTTATCTATCTATTAAAAAAATGTATTCATAACAAATTCTTTTTTGATGTCACTAATTGTTTTTTATGTAGAAAAACTTTTAATACTGTTTCATAAAAAAATTATTAGCTCTTGTTATGTCTCACTCCTGGGCACTACACACTATTTTCTTCTACGTGAGAAGAGACGCATAGAGATATTAGTTAGTGGCCAACCTTGTCAGATGTTTTCAAACTACCAAAGACTAGGCTTAACGTTCTCTATAAAAATATCATCAAACACCTGAAAAACAAATAAAAATCGTAAAAGATTGACATTTTTTTTTATTTAATCATAACACAATATGCAAATTATGAGCATATAGATACTTTTTTTATCTTGTACGACACGACGCTGTTGACGGGGCGACTAAAAATCACTAAAGGTGACAAGAATATCTTTATTAAAATTTCTAGTTACACCAACAACAAAGTGATCGCGATATTTTATATGACAATTAAAATAACAAATGTGCTTACAGTCTTCGGGACAGCAAGTGATATTGAGCATTGGAGTCCTGCTTGATGTTATAGCATAGTTATATCACTTCTAGAAATACACACCCGAAATTAGAAATCAAAGGCCACATCCAAATAGTTTTTCAAGGCAGAACTCTGTAGTTCGACTCCGCAAGCACCACCGTTACACCTATTTCTGCCTTATTATAGCAATGTCATGCGCTTTGTGTTCTAGTCTGAAGGGTGTGGTAAGGGAGATATACTTATCCAAGGCATTCCAACTTAGCCCTCAGGGGTAACAACGCATCTGTGGCTAACTTCAGATAAGACTATTCGTATCTGGGGTTGATTCCAGATGTCCATAGACGGCAGTAGCCACTTACCATCAGGTGGGCTGCATGCTTGTTTGCTACTTCTATAACGAAAAAATGTAAACTATAACGCCTTGTTTAAATGGCTCTATCATACCCAACGCAAACTAAAACACAGCTATAAGATAGAATATATGAAGCAGGTTTGCAAGAAAAACTTGATTATCGTCTGAAAATCATATATCGTGCCATACGGAATCATTCCTGTAATATTAAAATCGAAGTCATCACATATTTGTCGTGTCGTACTTACGAAAAAATCGCAATAACGAACGGGGCCAAAGCTTAACGCTCTCAAACACGTTAATGCTCATGAAAATTTACGACCAGTCGAGAGGGCTTGTCACATCATAATATTTCATCTGCTTTGACATTCAAATTTGATGTCATTATAATAGAATAAAATATTTAACTGGCACTACACTCAATTGTTAGGTAATAAACGATATAAATCGTGTCAAGTCTGGACTTGCCGTTTATTTTTGTCTTACATTTTATTCTAACCTCCTCAGTCCTTGTAAAAGAATAATCGAAATTTGATTTTCATTCTGAAATAAGCAAATGGGGTGTTAAGATGAAACTTTCTTTTACTCCAAAGGAATTTGTATTTCCATTTAAATAAATTTCGTTTGAGAGAAAAAATGGGTATCGAAAATTTACAAAAACAACAATAGGCTATATCTCCCTTCGAAACTAAGTGAAGAGATAGAATAAACGTATTCTTTATTTATTTATATTTCATTTCGCTCCTTTCACTTCAGTTCGCAAGAGTGTGTATCGAACATTACAATTTCAATAGAAGATAAACACATATCACCTATCATGATCATTATTATATCATCTTAATTTTTCACACGATTTTTCTTTGTGACTTGCGTTAAGATACTTTTGATGACTTTTCACTAGACATATGCAAAATAACTAAACTATGGTATAGATGTGTGTCGAATCCACCGATAGAATCACTTGATTTTCATTTCTTAGATTAGCTTATCGCTGGTGAAAATGGAATCAACAAAACATTTTTTGATTTAAAACATCCGTAGGCGCATGTGAATCTTTGCGTGGCGATCGCCACACCGTATTTATTATAACGCCATCTGCTATACAGCTTGAACTATTAAGTATCGAACAAAACTAAGCAGGCTGCGGTGTTAGTTCGACTTAGTGTGGCGTAGTGTTCGTAGAAAGCGTTATTTTTATTGTCTTTTATGCATATTACGTGTACGAACACGATGTTTCACAACTGCCAGACGGCAATTTTTTTTATAAAGACGGATTCGAACTTAGAATCTACAATCAGCATAGTTATAGTATAGCACATCTTACTCACATGGCTTTATCTTAGCTTAATTCTGAAAAACATATCTAGTAACTAGGCACCCTTACCCTGCTCAAACCAAAATACAACAACGCTTAACACTACAGTTACACAAAGAAAAAGTAACACCACAACCGAATCGACGTGAAATACCTTTGAAAGAGACCCCACCCCATGCCACAAGTAAGTAAAACAAAATTGCGTTTTAAATAAAAAATACTTCTCGAACCTTGCTCGGAGCCGAAGTCGGCGTGTGACCGGAAATGAGAGCCTGGAGGCTCCAGCGAGTGGATTTCCTGCGGACGCGCCGCGAGCGCCTGAGAGCTTTGTAAGCTTTATTGTGAACGACTGGACTCGAGTGGACTGGAGCTCATTTTATATAGAAAGCTTTTTATTTAGGCCTTAAATAAAAATAATGTTGTATTTTTTATTTTTATACGAGAAACAAATGAACGTATTCGTGATTCATACTTAGTTCCTCTAACGGTAAGTGATCACAGTCACCTATGGCCACTGTAAATAACTCCATATAGAACACAACTTATACTTAAACCTGATAACAGATGTGTTGCCACTACTAAAGACTAAGATAGACGCCACGTATATATGTACGTCAATCAGCATCTATACTCTTCCACCATAGCTCATTACTGTTTCACATTAGAAACTCGACCATTCGATCGTTTGAAATAAAGATTAGTTACATGGGCATGGAACGTTATGATATGGGCCTCTTCATAAAAGGTGCGAAAAGAGCTGTTTTTAAAAGCCATACATTAGCGACTCTGCTGGCGTAGCACATGTCCTTAGGCGATGATGACTAGTTCTGGTAGCCTGTCAGCCTTATTCTTAGGTTTAAGGATAAAAATCTTGGAGGTTTACATATACATACATATTATATCAAAAAATAAATGACTATATGAAATGACTTCATAAAGTTTAAATGTTTTGAACAAAGGCCAACCGTCGTCAACCCATTATTGTACCATTGCTGGACATGGCTTTTTTCTTAGAATTAGAGAGTTTTAGACCATAGTCCACCGCACTGGCCAAGTACGAATTTGTAGACTTTACACATAAAAAGAGTTCTTACTCTTTTTTTAGAGAACTCTCGGGTGTGCAAGTTGCCTCGCAATGTTTTCCTTCATCGTAAAACAGTGAATATTTTTTTGTGAATAGCACATTATTTTAGAAAAATCAGTGGTGCTTACCTGAGATTCGAAGCTGAGACCCTCAAGAGACCCTGAGAAGCCGAGTTTCAACCATTAGGCTATCACTATACAAGCTCACTGATCAAAGGTTTAATCACAGAGGTTAAATTTATGGGCCTATAAAGCTCACATTGTCAAAAGTTTCATACAAAAACTTTGATCCCGCTTCACACTAACGCCATCTCGGATTGATTGACGGTTGACATAGCGTTTATTGAATACAAAAAGGACCCAACTCGAAAATGCATTTTAGCGGACGTTTAAAACGAAACAAAAGCATGTCGTGTATCACACTACTCCGTACCTGGTCTATTGCTACTTGAATATTTTTGAACTTCAATAACATTTTTTTATTTGACTAAAGTAGCAAATGAGCATGTAATCCACCTGATGGTAAGTGGTCACTGCCCATTGACATCTCTAAGCAATTTCATATACAACAGAGGTTCTATCAGAAGTCAATCACAGATGCGTTGCTACCTCTGAGGACAAAGATGATCCCCTTATATATAGGTAAGTGAGCTGGCAACAACACTTTTCCAGCGAAAAGATAAATAGAATAGATAGAAATAGGTGTGAGAATGGTACCTCCCCGGTCGAATTACACAGGTGAATTACCACCTGACACAACTTGCATTTCAATTTAAATGTTGTTTTTATTATGAAGTGACATAAAAATCCGTTCTATGTTCTATTTAAAAAGGCTTTTTTTCTTTTTCCTTCTTTCTTTACTACATTAGAAGGTTTTTACCGTCTTTATATTTAAACTTCAAAGTTTCTTCAAATGAAGAAAACACATAAAAAACAATATTATTTAACTCATACCATATTCAATTTATTCATAAAATTAGTACAATTTGTTAAACGTAACCAACCCTGATTCGCAACGCTACTCCCAAACTGACACATTTCATAGCTACAATAAATTTATACCATACATTTGTAGAACAGACAGTAATAAAGAGAATATCGTAACGAGCATGTTCGGCCGTCCGTTGTCTGCGATATGACGGCCGTGACGGACGGGAGATTTAATTGAGGGCTAAGGGTACTACGTTCTATCTGCTCGGTATTCCGTACAAATATACCGTAAATATGTAGATGATACCATGACTAACATGGTGTTACCTGCTCACACACACAGTTCCATTGAGGAATCTGGGTTAGATCCTCGGCTAGAGCTGTCGCTACATGATGATATTTTTAAGGGAAACTTATTTAGAATGTGTTGTAATTTAAACTTGATGAAACTAAATTTTTTTAAGGAAGCAGTTGTCGGCGCTACAACTAGATGGCGCTGTACCCATTTCTGAATCACGCTAACGATTTTACTTCGTAACTTGTATAAGACTGTGGCTTGTATCTTATACAAGCCACAGTCAGAATATGGACTGAAGGGATTCAGTTAATTATACAGTTTTCATTTGATATCCACATTGTTATGATAATAAAAATAATTTTCCCATTACTTTATGGTCGTTCCCAGGTACCATATTTCCAAACTATATAACTTGTGTCACTATGACAACTGAGATGATTCTAATGATATGTCACATGTAACAAGTTTGAGCTGTAAAGCGTGGACAAAGAAATGGATACGTTTGTAAAACAATACCCGCCTTCTGACGCAGGCAGGGTAATAAAGAAAGTTGCCTTCATATGTTATCCAGGTTGTATCGCTTGAAACCGAGATTCGTTTATATGAAACCATTCAAGTTTCACAATGTTTAACGGCACCTACGAATGTGATTGGTTTTAGGAACGTCATTTACAGTTCGTACTTTGAAGATTTTGAGGACTTGTTCTTAAGATCTTTCCATCTATAGACTAGAAGAAAAAATATCTGATTGAAATAGCAAAGGAGCATGCAGTCCATCTGATGGTGAGTGATAACTGCCGCCCATAGACATTTGAAAGCAACTTCATACAAAACAGGGGCTCTGTCTGAAGTTGGCCACAGATGGGTTGCTTACTCCTGAGGATTAGGATGATTGCCTCATATATAAATGAGCCGGCAACCACACCTTTCCACCGAAACGCAAAAATTGCTTCATGCTAGCAATAGGTGTGGCGGTGGTACCTCTCCGGTCGAACTACACTGGTTCTACCACCTTGCATATATAATAACACGCTTTCTACACTCACGCTTTCTAGACTCATAGCCCCGCACTAGGATTTTTCCTGTGTCGCGGGTGCTATGGACACACAAGGACGAATACAAAAACACCCAGACCCAGAACAGAAATCTAAATTCATCATGCAGAAGTCTGTCTGGCCGGGAATCGAACCCGGAACCCACTGCGAGTCAGACCGGTATGATGGCCGCTTCGCCACACGGTCGTCAATCTGTAGCATCTTTGATTAACCTAAGCTGAGACTTTGATCTTGCCTAGGGTTGATTACAGATGTCCATGGCGACAGTAGCCACTTACCATCAGGTGGGCTGCATGCTCGTTTGCTACTACCATAATATAAAAAAAATCCAACAAGATCTAAACAAGTAACCCTAGCAATAATAGACAATTATTTCATTTCTTTTTCAAATTAAAACCCCTATTGGTGTATCTAAAAGTTAATAAAAATATTATAGAATTAGTCAATGTTTTTATAGATCATTACAATTTTTTTTGTAGAATTTTAGTTTTAAATATTTATGATCTCATAACTGCAAGAGTATAACCGTTCCACTCAGGAAACAAAACATATAAGCCAGGCATCGTAAAATTGAACTCAGGCGTTTTTTCAGGCGTACCAAACAGTCCTAAAACGATCGAAGGCTTTACTACAGTTTTAAAAGTACATTTAAATTTTATGACTTTTCCGTTTTTATTGATATTATCTGCCTCTGAATGGGAAACCGAGCGCTTCTGTTTAAAATGTGTTTTTGCTTTTATTTTAACCTTTCGATTTTAAGCGACCTTTGTCATCGCTTTGTTTCAATTGTCTCTGTTTCTTTACCCATTTGATTTGTTTAAAACACCTTCGCTTTCTTTGTCAATCGTCCTTTTGTTTGGATTTAACTTCTCTTTTCCGGAACATTTTCAAATCTTTGAAGTTGGTATGAAAATATTTTTATGGTGCCATTTGTTTTGATTTTTTTTCCTCTTTCTAACTGTTTCCTTTTCTTTCTCTTGAATTAATGATTGACTCGAATTAAGGATCTTCAGAACAGTCCTAATGTATTAGTTAGGATTTCAACCGTCTACTATAGGAGTTCAAACTTAAGTTGTTTTGCAAATTTTAAAGTTATAGAAATATCCCAAGGTTATCTTTTTCTGAAAATCATAACTATTTTTTTTAATTCACCTTTAATACCAACTCTAAAAAACCGCCTTTGGGCAATGTGGTGTAGAATTTTTTTTGCATTCTTAAAATAACATATCAACTATGGTTAAGTAACAAGTCATCTAATATTATGCTTTTTACTCAAGACAGTAAAAAGCCAATAAAGTTGAACGATATAAAGATAAATGTAGCAAAAGTTACTGACAACCGTTACGTCAGACTGAATTAATTACACTCAAGATAACTTACGCAACACATTATCCAATACAATCTTTCTATAAGCTTAATAGAATATATCTGTCCTGCTTACACAAATACAAAACACAAATAAGAGAGTGACACAGCATTCATCAAAGGGGGTGTCCGAATGATTGGGACAAGAGCTTCTTAATTAACACTATGACGAACGACGTCAATAAAAATAAAAGAAAGAAAGGATAATGAAACGTCTTTGTCTGCGAGATAACTTAAGGAACAGGAATAAAGGCTCAAGTCACAAAAACTCTTAATGAAGAAGAGGCGAAGTGTTTTAAATTCGTCGTAAAGGACGCCATCTGCTAAATGCACTTCATTAAAACGTGCTCACTGTAGCACCGTTGGGCGACGACTGACACCCGAATAAGAAATTCAAATTGCGGCGGTCTTTTTCGAATTTCGAATGCAATTTTCGTGGCGTCTGAACTTGGAGAAAATGAGATCCGCTAAGTTGTTAAAACGTTCCTTTTTTGAATTCTTTATGATGAGAGCGCTGAGGTTGCAGTTATATTTGCATGTCATAATTTCACAAAATGTGTTAAGTCATTAAAATATATGGAATATGTATGAGATTTAAATTATACTTTATTAAGTGTATATGCAAACAAAATTATAATACTGCAAAGATTATGAAAATCATTTTATTTACGAAATTATTACTACTGGCAATGAAATTAGTCTTATAACATTTTTTTTAAATATGGGATTTGCAAACGAGCATGTAGTACCTGATAGTAATTGGCCACTGTCACCCATGGACATCTTTTTTTACATTTTACCTGACGATAAGACGGATAGGTTACTTGATGGAAAGTAGTCACCGTCGCCTATGGACATTTGCAACACCAGAGGAGTCGCCAATGCATCGCCGGCTCTTTTTACACCCCTCTTTTCCGTCAACCCATTATTGTGCCACTGCTGGGACGGGTCTTCTCTCAGATTGAGAGAGTTTGAGGCCGTAGTCCACCGCGCTGGCCACCGCCGCCGCTCACGATGTTTTTCTTCACCTTAAAACAGTGATAATTAACTTATAATCGACCACCCTTCTTAAAGAACCCCATGTCATAGCGCTGCAGGAATACATACATCCCAGTAACATAAAATTTTCTCCAGACTGTTTATCACATCTATTTTTTTACCCGAAGGCGTCAGAAGGAGGGTGTTTTTTTTGAGCGTCTGTAAGTTTAAGCAGTCGGGATTTTCGTTTTCATGTTTTAACGATGTTACTAGTTCACTTATTAAATAAATATAGCTTGTAGTTTATACTTTTTGGAAAAAAGCCCTGACAACGATAGTGAACGTTCCCTCTAAATTAAGGGGAATGCAAAGAGGAACCTTTGTCGGATGCTTTCCGCATGAC
>DWLI01002400.1:0-13283 GCA_018249915.1 Cecropterus dorantes dorantes
GTGTAAGGTTGTAAACTTTGTTTATAATGATCTTTTAAGCAATGCAAATTCAGAAAAATATAAGTATATATAAAAATAATATAAATAATAAAAAATATAAAAATATAATAAACACACGTAACTGGTACGTCGTTTATAACATCGATTGAAAATAAAAACAAAGTAAATATTATGTTGACAAAATGCGGGTAAATTTAAGAAATGAAATAATTATCATCGTATTGTCACAAACATAAACTAAAATCAATAGTATCTCTATTGCTCCACCGGGGCGACGACGCTTTCATATCTAAGGCTATACTTGTTTTAAAATATGACTATTTTATTTTACGCATTTGTCACTCTTTAACTGTTCGCATAACAGGGAGAGGTGCTGAGGTTGGGATAAATAATCAATAGAAAGACAAGAAAGGCCTAATAAAACGTAGCTATTGAAATCGATGCATTCGATTCTGTGATTCGATAGGCCAATAAAGACTACACTTATGCACAGATGTGGATAGGGTGATTGTTATCAACAAAGCTTAATTTTTACCTGCTGTTAATATTAACTATGTCTTTATAAAAATAAATTTATTTTGATAAAATTAATCCCCTGTATTTTTATATTGAATATTATACGTTGTAATATGGTAACACTAAGAACCAGCCAATCCTACTAACTTGTCAAATGCCAAGTTTGTGTTTTGCTTTTGATGTTTCTTGGAGGAGTTATTGAATTTTGTTTTGTTTTTTTTTCGAATAAGTCATTAAGTTTTTACTAAACAGTTATATGTTATAAGAGTATTTACGGAGTCTATATGAACCAACGACCACCGACCAACGATGTTTTATTGCAATGTGATGGCTGAAGTGCAACAATTTACAAGTTTTGTCACTAAGAATACGGCAAAATGTTTGAGGAAGTGGATTCATATGTATTTATTGACTGACTCGAAGACTTGTTGTCAACGCAACTAATTTGAGCGGGCTTATTCTATCCGTAAAGACAATAGTCCTTCTTTAGAACTTAATTGATATACTAGGATACGCATGTCTAACGAAAAATATCAAAGTATGGCATGTTTAAAGAAAATTATAGTGAGAGTAGAGACTCGTATCTCAAAGAAACCACCGGATATTGTGATTAGTTGCGGCAAAGCTAAAGGTAGACATTATTTAAGACCCAGTGCTAAACCAACACATTCAGTATACTGCAAGTCAACAAGAAGGTGGAATGTGGCAGAAGCAGTATGGTTTTACTGAGTGAATAACACTGCCACACCTAATTCTAGTATAAAGACTTCACACACCATGTGCATTGTTGTTTTCTAAGCTAATTTATTTTCAAAAAAATTGATATTGTTTCAGATAAACCCAGAATCTACAACGGATGATTTACAGTCCAAAGATAATACATGTTGCTCATCCCCACGGCTGAAGAACAGTGATGAAAAACCACTAGAAAATTCTGCATGTTGTTGGCAGCCAGAACACTACTTTCTATTTATATCGCTGTACAGAGAACAGGAGTGTCTGTGGAACCCACAAAGTACTGAGTACCGTGAACAGGGCTCACGCATGGCAGCCCTGTCATGCATTGCAGATGGCATGGGCATCTCCGACTTCACAATAAATGAGGTCGAGAAGAAGATCAAGTATATACGAAGCATTTATGTGAGGGAACTCAATCGGATAGAGGAATCCCTTTGTTCGGGGGCTGGAACCATATACAGGCCTGTTGTAGAATGGTTTAATGCATTGGACTCTTTCCTAAGTAAGGAACATGCTGGCGCAAGTACTACGCAAGAGCCGGTTAGTTTTGGATTTATTTAAATGACATGGATGATAAATTGATTTAGTAATAAAAGTAATAAACATAGTATTTATGGTGTATAATGGTGTACTAATATTCTTGAAGTATTTTAAAGAATGTATTTATAAAATTGAAGGGATAAATTCAACCCTTTTTACACTAAAAACAGGACTAGATTAAACACTGCCAGAAACTGTCTGGAAGGAGAACTGTAATAGTATATTGGTTGGTGGAGTCGATGCACTCACACTACGGACTATTATATTTTTTGCTCTAACCTTACTTGGTACTATCAAACTATTTGTTTTCCATGTGTTTACCAAAAGTATTGATACAAACCTGGTTTGAGAACTGTAAAATTGTTAACGGTCATTTATTTTTATTGGCTTACAGCTACAAAACGAGATAAAAGTGGAATTTTCTTGCGAAGATGACGAGGACATGGAGCAAAACATGGTACACTTGCACCCAGACTCCGTCTCCTGGGGAGCGCCCGACGAGAGGCCGGCGAAGCGGCCGCGGGAGAGCGGGGGCGGGGGCGGGGGCGCGGGCGGGGCGGAGGGCGACGAGTTCGCGGTGTTCGCGCGGCACGTCGCCACGCAGCTGCGCGCGCTGCCGCTGGCGCTGGCGCTCGAGGCGCAGGAGACCATCCAGTGCGCGCTCACGCGGTACCGGCTCAAGACCCTCAGGAAATAAATTTAGCCCTAGACTACTTTTTTTATTTTGTTAATTACTTGCTGGCAAAAGTTTTAAGTTAATTTATGATTCCATGCAGAACATTTGTGTGGATCCTCGAGTGGGAATATCAAGATCTCAAGTAGTATATGCCATAATATAGTAAACCAGCAAATGACAATAAATTTAATTTAATTTTTACAAAGAAGAATATGAAAGAAAATTAGTCAGAAATAGATAATGATCAGTAGTAGATAATAAGCGATCTATAAAGAATTAATTGAAGCCCACATCTACCCCTTTGTAAGAGTTAGTGTTATTATTCAAGTAATCGTTTTTCTTAACTAACAGCATAATGTATTTAAGAAGCACTTTACAATTTGGCTGAAGTACTGACGCAAGCAGAATGTTAATGTATTACTAATGAAGGAACATTCTAATTTATTTGTTAATTTATTTGTTAATTATTTTATAAGTACTATTTGACATAACTAAAAAAAATAATTTGGTTTTCAGAGAATATACCGTACCTCTGATTAAAGTCATAAATGTATATGCTTGCACTCTGTTGTACGCGGCTGCGGACAATTGACGCTAGATGGCGTCGGTGAGATGAAACAGACCGCGTTGTGTGTAGAACGTTAGACATGTAATTTTATTCTAGAGTTGGATCGACTTTACGTTAGTCAGTTACGATAGTTTTTACTTTTTTATTTTAACCCATATTAGTAAAAAAAAAACGATAGTTTTTCAGATAACAAAATAAATAACAGCGCTGATTTATAACTTCTATATAATACATAGTTTGTATAAGTGTAATAAAGATATACATGTTATCGTGTTGAAGTTAAATGTAAAATTGTTGCAACTGCCATAGTCCATGAATGAAAATGATCGGTGGTGCTGAATAAAGAGTTTTAGAGACAGCTATGTGTTTTAATTCTTGTCTGCTTACGGTTACAGATTCGCATTTTGTTTGATTTTATTTTGATGTACATGAAAAACAGTAGAAGCTCTTTCTACCAAGACCAACTGTAAAGAACTTTTAGTTGAACAGGAACCTTGGTATGACTTAATCATGTAGGATTAAGTCTTGCTATATGAGGATTAAGAATACTAGTTTCTAAACTTATCATAGAATCTTTCAATGTACTCTCAGTTCTTTTAGTGCTGATGTGTCGGTGGTTGTAATAAAGTCAATTCTTAAATAAGAATTAAATGTTGTTGAATTTTACGACTCTCGGTACGATACTACAATACTCCGGAAGAAAATGTTATCTTAACAATGAATTACATAATAGCAATTTGTTCCATAAATTCATTATAATATTGTTAACTTAATTTAGTCACTAACAATGCATAGACAAGAGACAATTTAAACTTTGTTTCCGAATTAAATAATTATCGTAGGTAAGTCACGCAGGACCAGCGCTGTATAGTAAGTGACGTTAAATATTTCTCGAGCAGAGCGCCGCGCGCGTCGAGCGGCCATCATGCCATATATGAGTGCGAGGCCTCGCTATGTTACCGATACCGATGTGAGCGCCTCCTGAAACTGACAAATTAATTCTTTCAGTTAATTCTGTTAGTATGTGACGGTCCTAGAAGCTGGTTTACTGAATATGTCATTAGCTCAAACTGAAAAATATGTCATCTTTATAAGTGTATATGACATCATGATTGATTGTCCTCATCGATGTGAGCCACGAAGGCGTTAGGTACTTGATTTTTTTATCAGATTGAAGTAGCAACAAGCATCAATCAATTACAGCCGCTCATGGACATTTGTAATCAAATTCATGTAGATCACGTGTTCTACCGGAAGTATATCACAGATGCGATGCCACTCTCGAAGACTAAGATGGTCGATGAGCCGGTAATTATCCCATTCTGCCGAAATATTGGAATTGCTGCTTGTTAGAAATGGGTGTGGCGGTGGTACCTCCTCGGTCGAACTACACTGGTTCCACCACCTGGTGGGTCAAAATCCTATTATAACTCGTATCCAATAGCTACTTGATTTCCGCTTATCGGATCAGCTATTTCGCAACAGAAATAAGTAGGTATTAGTGATGGGGCACGTAGCTTGTTACATTTGCGTGGCGTGTGCGATTCCAGCGATCAATTTGGCAGTCTACGCACAAAACCATGCTGCTATGTTATGGAGGCGACGATGGCACCCGAAGCTGCACGCGGGACCCATTCTTAGGAGAAAATCGTTTGTTTTTTTATTTATTTAGTAGTGAGTGAAACCGCGTAGCACACCTAGTTAGTTATAATTTTATAACTAACTTTTATAGAACTTCTTGAGATTAGCCCATTCAACCAAGAAACTCTACTCCTATATAATATTATAGTATAGATGAGTAATAAGTACAATAAACTTAACGAATACTCCCACAAAACGCTTGTTCGTTATCAATCTTACATTGTTGATCCTGTTATAATTTACCAGAGCAAATCTTAAATAATAAAAACCATTTTCTTTATCAAAACGATTTATCAAATATTCGAGCGTATGTTTTATTTATGGTAGATAAATGCAATAAACTAGCAGATATAAATCCTAAAACTGCCAACAATGTTACAATGACAAAAGATACGGATTCTGGAAAAGGCGTTTCATAATGAACGGAAACATAACTGTCGGGAGAACGCCGCGCGTCGGCGGCCGGATATGTTGCTTTATTAACACCACATTATAATAAACTTTAATCCTTTTGTCAACGCAAATAAATAATATAACTATACAAATAAGATGCCACATAAAGAAATATTATGTAACTACATTTTCTCAATAATTTCACTATCTATAAGCGGATTAATTTTATGTGAATTATCCCAGAAAGTATAAGACCTTAAATCAAGAAATCAATTAAGATTACATCATCAATAGTTACATTGTAAGTCACCCAGCTCTGCGGTGTAGTAAAATATTTAAAAAGAAAGTTGTACGTATGCAGTGTATCGTGGAGTCCCTTACTTATTATTCTTTTTACGTCTTACGTCTATTTACGTCTGTCCGCGCCCGTCCATCAGCTGATCGCTCGATTTTGTTGACGCAAGTGTACGCTTTACGCGTGTTGTACAGAACTCAGTATAGGCGCAGTTAGTATTAACGAATGAGTGTGCGAATTGTCTTTATGCGATAATACATGATCTGATTCACGCGCTGTAGATACCACAACATACAACAAGATATTAACATACGCCTAATCAAACACATTTTATTTGAGTGCATAATATCAAGTTGTATAAGTACATGAGCACAAAACATACAGTAGGTACCGTTATTGCATTATTTATGTTTGTTTGTCAAAGTTAATCTTGACTGAACAGACTTTGGTGGATGTCTATTTAATAGCTTAAGTAAAAGAAAATAAGTACATTTCACTTGCAAATGTGCATTCACGCTCCTACCTGCTAGCATTTATTGTAATTATTATGATTATTCCATTGACGTAACAAAGGAGAAAAAATCCTTAGGGATTAAGGTTGCTAAATAAAGGGAACAAAAGGTGTATTTTTGTGTATGTACGTGATTTATATACACAGGCGCAGCGTCCCATGAGCGGCACATCCGCTCAGTTTGATAAAGCGACGCAGCGCTGGCGACTGGCGAGCGGATGTCACTTCCGTACAACGACGCCATGGCACTGACGTTACAATGTTATTTCTCTTTATCGTTTTCTTATTATATCAAAACCCTTAACCCTACAGACCTACAATGCCTACATAACTTACCCCTTTTTAATTAAGTAGGTAGGTAGGTACACAACAAATTCTTCAAAACATAATTCCATTCATAATAATTTTCACTTCAATAACTTGAATGTAATTAATTACATGTTCAGTGATTATTTTTATCTACACGTCTTTACAAAACCGTAATAAATAATAGCTTTATCTCAGTTTTAATATGAAACATACTACTTTACGAGATAGAATACACTCATAATTGTTTCACTGTCTTTTGTAGTTAAAATAATATTATTTTAAAAAGATAATAAATATTATTTTAAGTTTTGTGCAAGGTTCGAATATTTACGATCGATTATGTGCATATTTACCCTTTCTGTACTCGCATGTACCTCCCGTACTTCAGCCAGATGTCACGGACTCACGGTACGGCGGTACAGTCGCGCACAGCTGTTCCCACCTCCGTCTCCTTCCTGCTCCGCGGTTCCCACGCTCGGCGCGATGTTCGCGTGCATTACGTATACTCGCCAGAAGTAAGCTGTACGTCAAGTGCACCACCTGTCAACGCTAAATACAATAATAGTCTCTGTGTATTATTTTAATGTTAATTACTGTCGGAATTAAATTATTTATTCGTTGGATACATGCTTCTGACATAATTATGATGCAAAAGCGGACTAAGTTGGAATGCTTCGGATAAGTATGTTCCCATACCACTCCCTTCAGACCAGAACACAACAGCACATAACACTGCTGTTATTAGGCAGAAATAGTTGTGGCCTTAGTGCGTTCGGAGTCGAACCACAAAGAATTATTTGAATTTGAAAGTTTAGAATGTTTCAGTTCCCTTTGCAAATACGGCGTTGGTTACATTGTCCGGAGGCTAACTGCCCATCTATAACGCATTGCAACGACGATTGACCATTAGTCACCTATTGAACAACTATCAGAAATATTACTCTGGATCTGCACCTGGACAATCCGGAGATCAATTATCGCTTTTGCCTACTGTTTCAAGTTCTGGATATTCAAGTTTCGATCTTACTAGCTATTTCCTGTATTAGCATTTTAGCTGTATAGCAAGGAACATTTGTCTTTACCTTAGATTTTTTAAAAAGGTAAATCGAGTGAAAACTAGTTATATTAATATGTTATAATTTAATCAAACAAAAAGTAATTCATAGTATTCTAGTGTAAAGTTATACTATAAGACAGATTTAGATAACATCCTGTTAAATTAGGGCTGCTAATGATCTGGGATTTATTAGATAGGACTTTTTAAATATTTCAAACACCATTAAAAATATAATATTATTAAAATAATAATATTGCTAAAATAATTTACTTCTTAAAATGTTATCGAGTTCTTATTTTTTTTTATTTTAGGGTTAACATTTTTTACGGATGGCTGAGGAAAAGGCACAGTTTATGTAATCCGAATTAGCGAGGTTTCTACGATTACACGAAGGCACCCCTGCGTTACTAACCTTCTGGAAATCTATTGACTTTTATGATTTACAAGAAGAAACGTCGTGCATGCTTCGGAGTAATCATTTAATAACCTGCCGCCGACCGGCTGCGTCAATTAAACACATTACGATCTGTCATATCATAAACAAGCTTGTGAAACTATATCATTCGATCGTTAATATGCAAAATTGATAATTTGTATATTAACTGGTTTAAATTTACATTTTACCGGATCGAGTTCCCCTGCATTTGATTGCGATCAGTCGCCTACAGATTCCAAATTTATGATATAGGTACTTTTCTATTCCTCATTTCCTTATGTACTTTATAGTGACAAAAATAAAGTTGCGATTTGTTCGAAGCTGTGGTATATTGAAATATCTATGTTAGGTACATAGTTGCAATCTGTAAATTAATCACGAGTGTGACAAAATATGGGCGGCCTCGCCTCGCGCCTCGCCGAGGACGCCGCAGTCTGCCGCAGTTGACAATTTGACACCATGGTTTAGCCGCGTGCTATGTAGGCGCTAATTTATAATTAATTCTAAACTAGCGGTATGTTTCATTTTAGTCGGTAATTCCGACCTACGAATAATTTTATTCTTAAAATATTCTAAGCACACGAACGTTTGAAGGTTTCTATGAGTTAGCGTTAAAGTAATAACATAAATGTCTTTTATTTGTGTCCATGGCATTGATTTCATATAGGTCTACATTTATTAAAGAATCGTCCCTTCGCACTTCCTTATTTTTATTCACAGGCGCTAAATTTATTAAATATGTGTTATAAGCTATAACACTCACTCTGCTAATTGAGACGAATCCTACGACACTTCATTTGATAAAAATCTGTGTGGACATTAAAACGCACCAACTTTATTAGATACTTGAACTTCATTTAATTAGTTGCCCATTCTTAGATACAAGTATATTAAAATCTATGGGAGAATGATATTTGTAATGTTTAATTACACACGCACGATCTGTCATTAGAGAAATAGTAGAGATAAAAATCGATAATATTGAGGGCACGGCCGCGTGCCGCCAGCGGGCGCAGCGCCGCGACGCCGTACGACGCCGCGGTCTTATCTGATAGTGTGCAGCGGGGCTTAGCGCGACGCGACGAGCGGTGATTATTGCGTTGACAGCCTCTTAAATAGCCCGCCGGCCACGACTGCACGTTTGTTTGCGTGAGATAAGCTCTTTCTTCATTTTTCTGTATTCATACGACGTAAAGTCGTATTAATAACTCATTTCCAGCCACACGTAGTATTACTTAGGACTTAATTATGGGCTTTGAGCAAATTGTACGCAGGATGTTGTAGGTAGAAACTTTTTTCCTCTCCGTTGCTGGGTCGACTGCGTTATCACAAATTGGGCTATGGCAGCGTTTCTCAAGGTGGGGTACGCATACCACTGGGGGTACGCCATTGAGTTATAGGGGGTACGCGATAAACTTTATCTAATGGCCCGAAACACCTTGCTTGGCGGTCGCGCTTGTGACGCCGCGACCAACAAGCTAATAAAACTTTAATTAATTGTTTTACTTAATGCTAAACGCATATGTATGTATTTATTAAAAAATGCCTATCAATATCAATTATTTCAAGGGGTTCGCTGTGAAATTGAAAGCTACTAGACTTTTGTACGTGGTACGTGGCACGTGGAACAATAACTTTGAGAAACCCTGTTGCATGGCATGGGTATGATTGCTATCCGATGATAATCGAAGCGACGGTGTAACGAGCCCTCTGAAGCATGGTCACGTGCACTGCTGTCAAAGTAATTATCTGTAAACTGTGCTCTATATACCCGCAAGGCTATGTGCCTGTCTGAAGAAAATTAAATATACCTACTACTTACAAAGATCAAAAGAAAATCATCCCCTATCGTATATAAAAAATATTATCCACCGTTTTCTAAAACACAAAGCGAAGCAATTAATGTGATCAAAAGGCTCAAATCACTTCCGTCGTCTGCGACATCGCGCAGTCAGCGGGTCGGCGCTGGCAATGCCGTAGTGCCGAGTGCTGCCGAGTGCCGAACCCCTGATAATCCCACGTTTTGTGTCGCATCCCTCGCGATGCGAGTTTGTCAAAATATCACGTTTCATCGTAATTGATTATACCTCGCCGCTCGCCCCTCGCCGTTCGCATTGTTGTTTACAGATGGCGACTCTGGTAAAACCGCCTTAAATTTATTTACCTACTACTTTTCTTGAGTTAAAGGTGTAGCTTATATTATAAGTATATGTATATGTTATGAACGACTTTTTTCTAAAAATTAAAAAAAAATACGAAATATTTTATACCCGATACGGTATTTTTTAATTGATGTATCAAGCGAGCATGCAGTGTACTCGTAGTGGTAAGTGAACAATGGGTATGTTGCAGTCAACCCCACATAAGATTACAATATAACATAACTGTTAGGTGATGTGATCTCAATGCAGTTAGATAATTTTTATTACTATTAAAAGTTATAAATTAACAAGGTAAACGAATCAATCAAATCAACATCTACTGAACATTGGACCACGTGCACCAGATAATACGTTTTAATATTATCATTTCTGTAAATACGAATTTAAATAATGTTTTAACAAGTATATTGTTGAGTTGAAGTTATGGAATTTATAATCATTTATTTTCTTATACGTATTACTTTTATTTTTTCAAGTTTTGTTCTTAGTAAAGCAGATCTCTAATCTCATCGATTAGTCTAATGGTGTTTCAAAGAATAGATGGCCCACTCTGGTGATGGGCCGTAAAATTACAAGGAAACGTGAAATTTTACACGTGGCCTCCGTGCCCTACCGGGAACCGATTGCACTACAAACACACCGACTAATAATAAGGTGTTAGTGGACAAAAAACAGCGCCTGGACGAAGCCGCGGGGCGTTTTTATACACAAAAAAACATTGTAATGTACAGATCTACAACTCGAGCTCAATTTTGTACCACAGATAAATAATGAATTTAAACTCTATTTCGCATAACAATTTACATTGATTGATATCGTTATATTCCAAGAAGAACAATTTCATTACAGGGAAATATTGATTAACATTGGAAATATTTAATTATACTAGGAAACAATACTGCAACATCCTGGTAATTGACATAATTTGAATATCCATATTTTATAAGCATAGCCGCTTAGCCGTTTAACACTTTCTTCAAGTGTTATTATTATGACCAATTTTACACTGTCTTATAAGTCGTTACAGGAACTATGTAGCGTTAATTCCGGCACCAATTACGCCGCCTTGCACTCCGACGTAACATAAAAACAACACTTTGAGTTTATGTAGTTAAACTGCCTTAACTTTTTCACTGGTGGCTGATTCAATGCAATTATGTCGATAACCGTACAGTCTTTTTGCTCCCGTATCGTAAATCTCGTTGGTAAATAACATGATTTTTCGAATTTAAATCGATGGACTACTTTAAAAGTTGTATTTTTGGCACTAATGAGCGATTGGGAAAGACAGGCAGTCGCCGAGAGCCCGCCACTGGCCGCCGCCGGGCGACGCTCCACTTGCAGCTTAATTACCGGTAATTATTATCAGGCAGTCGCTGGTAATCACCGAAAATCGAAAACGAGCGAGATTGTTTTAATATTTGATCAGGTTGCGCCGTCCCACCAAAAACCTCCCTTTCACCGTTTAATACCTTGATAAAATCATTACACGATTTGATATTGATAAAATTTAGTATAACTTTCAAATCAAATCAAATCATTTATTATTTGTAGAACATGGGTACAATAAAAGTTTTTACAAAGTTGTTGAAATCCTCCATTCCGCCACATGTGGGCGTACAATAAATTATACAAAATAATTTATCACTAACATTATTTAAAATATGTGTAAATACAAATGGTATAACTAATTTGAAATAAAAAAATATAATATATGTCAAATTGAATTAATAAATGTTATATAACAATGATATTAATGGAAAGATTCGTCGATCAGAAACTTATTTATCGTGTAATAACACTTGTCAATTAAAAATTATGAAGTTTACGTTTAAATAAATCTAATTCAACAGTGGCACTGATAGTGGCGGGTAGCTTATTATAAATAACGGCTTTGACGAATATACTTTGTTTATATAAGTATAAGTATGTTTTGGACACTACTGTACATAACTTATGTCCTACTTTATTGTGATTTAATTAATAAAAGAAATAATTTTACTTCATTTATATAACGGTTCCGTACGGCTTATAATACAGGATTCTGATGTCCGTACGTTACAGCCAATTAGCTCTGAATCTACTGGACGGATTAAGTTGAAAACTGGTACTCATATGAATTTTTGTGACTCAAATACAGACATGTGACCTAAATAAATATGGTATTTTCTTTTCTATACTTTATGACAAATCAAAGTGAAAGGACTTGTTGTGAGGGTCTTACTGGTGAAGTTCTATTTTCTTTTTACTATTTTACTCAGTATTCTTAGTGATGGTGAAAAATAGAAGCATTATAAATTTATAACTTATAATGCTTGTGGTAAATTTAACATAGGGTTATAATTAATAATTCTATATCAATTATGATTATTATAGAAATTGAGTACAATAGGAAATTTATCGTATTAAGGCACTACATTATACATTAATTGTGGAATTAATTGAAAAATAATAAATAGATATCTTTTTGTTTTATTCTACGAGAGAATCTTTGTGTGCGAGTACGCCTCGCATTTTACCTGTCTTTTTTCTATGAGGTATAGTACCTAAGAGCTTGTCGTATATTTTCCTAAATGAATTCTTCAAATTACGTTTAAAAATATGGAATGTATGACGGTTGCTGAAAATTATTTCAAAGTATAAAAAGTTTTCCAAGAAGCAATTCAATTATGGAAAAAATTGGTAGGCGTTGCCTTGTCAAGAACAATTCTGAGAAGTTGCCAAATCTATTCGTACTGCTGGGAGTTCTTTATGATGACTCTTTAGTTATTCAGAGCGAATAATTCCTGACGTGCGCATTAAGTAGGGCACTTCTGGGTTCCAACTTCTTTCCGAATAGCCTTCTTCCATTGTGCGCGGAGCTGAACCCTATTTGCGTTCTCCAAATGTGCCCTCTGCGCTGACAAAGGCGCACGTATCTCCGTGTACAATGAACTTTGTGCTCGTACATTCCATGTGAAGAATTTTTGAGTAAAAATCGAGAGTAGCTATTATTCTATTTCATGTAAGTATTTACAACCAATGTTATACAAGGTGGATTGTTAGTTCTTTTATACAACTTACTTATATTTACACAAGAATAGAAATATCTGATGATTTTGCCGTACCTACTAAGTAATAAATTTGTAATACAAATGTATAACGTCTATGTCATGTCTTTATACGTTATGTTATAAATGTTACTTAACCACATTTAACTACATGTTATGTTTAAAATTAGTCTAAATGACATAACTGCTTTACTGCGGTTTATTCGGCAATTCCTGTTCCAACTTGCACATTAACTACATTAACGTCCTGTGCGGCGGAGCGGTCACCATACCGGTCTGACGCGCACTGGGTTTCGGGTTCGATTCCCGGCCAGAGGCATCTGAATGATGAATTTAGATTTCTGTTCTGGGTCTGGGTGTTTGTGTATTCGTCTTTGTGTGTCCATGGCAC
>DWLI01002401.1:0-13283 GCA_018249915.1 Cecropterus dorantes dorantes
AGATTTAGGTGAGGCAGAAGATACGGTGAGAGTAGCGCTCACCGTATCTTCTGCCTCACCAGGAAAGAGCCAGCTAGTGGCATTGCGCTTGAAAGACTCCGGTTGCGTTCCGTCGGAGATCCCAGAGTCCCCCACACAGCGCTGAGTCCGGCAACCGGGGGGGGGTCTTAGTGTGGTAAAAATCCCATAAAACCCGGCTTCGCTCCCACGCCGTCGAGTACCTTTTCAAGGTTTCCCCCTCGAAAACAAAAAAATAACAAAGGTATGAGAGAGAAAATAAAGACAGTACCATCACCATACAACAGTGGTTTTGCTTCTTTGTATACATGCAAGCACATATACAGGGAAGCATAATATTGTGCACGTGCATGCATTATATATAAGGGAGCGGGATAAAGTCATATCCAAATAAAATCTCATAAGCGAAGGCTCTTTTTGGCTGATAAATATTAGACAAAATTAATTCTTGGTCCAATCTTTAGCGTAATATACGGTCGGAAAAAATTTGAGGGCGTAGTTTTTCGCTGACTTCGATTCCGTCGGCACTTTTGGACCTCCTCCATAAACAAAGCTATATCTACGCCTATGGTATTCTGTATTCCATTTTATGGGTGCGGTAAATGGAGGGTCCATTTACCTTGGATTGGATGGAATGTACCCAAAACTGTAACTGAATCTTCTGTAAAGCGAAATATTTTTTTATTTAAAACGTTGCACTTTTAAAGGGCTGTGTCAGCTTTAAACAATTAGTTTATAACTTGGAAAAAAATCTAAATTTCAAATTTGAATCGTACATAGTCATACCGGTGTGATTAATTAATGTAGTAGAGCTAAGGGACATTATTATTTTTATATATTACAGGTACCAACTTTTTACCCGATTTTCTAAAATTCCGTGCATATTAGAAATTATTTATCACAGCTTCAGGGTAAAGGAAAAAATCACGAGGAAACATACACACCTGAGAATTCTTCAAAAAAAGTTTTCAAAGGTGTGTGAAGTCTACCAATACGCACTTGATCAGCGAAGTGTTCTGAGACTCTTTAAACCTCTCTCTGAGACCCGTGCTCAGCAGTGGGCCAAGGGTCTAATGGGTTGACGACATAGTTTACAGTATAGAACATGTCCAACAAAGGCCATTGTCTACTCTGCATTAGTTGTTTACATTAGCTTTAGATAACCTTAATAATTTATTATTATTTACTTATTTCATATAAACAGCTGATCATTGGATTAGTAGGACGGCTGCTAACTGCTTACAGCTCGGCGATAACGTAGAATTCCAGTAATATACGGCCTACTTATTAATTTAATTGATAAGAACATAAATTATATTTTTTGTCATGGTACACTTTGTCAAGAAATCACTTTAAAAGTAACATTAAACCATTTCAATCAAAAACTTAACATGTCTTAATTTGTATGGATTATTTAATAAGAGTTCTATAAAACTGAATGGTTATGAAAGCGTCTCGTAATTATAACAATAATCAATTATTAAATATGTGTTGTTTGTTTGTTTATTCGGACTTATCTTTGAAGCCGCTGGATTGATTGATAACGGGACTTTCACTAGTATATAGCAAATACATATAAGGCTTAACATCTATTTCAGATAAAACAATCAGGATTCCGAGCAAAAACAAATATAAACCACATGGATGCATATGTTAAGATTCTTTAAACAATGCTATACTGTTAAAATTGTGTTAACAATTTTAAATTCGGGCGAAGTCGCGAGGTTCTGCTAGTCTGTAAAAATATTTAGAGTTCATTATACTGCAAAGTTGTAACATAATCGTTAATAAGCTACAATGGTCGTTGTAGTAATTTATCAATTAATAAAAACTAATATTAATAACATTATAACCCGTTTCCCGCATTCGTAAGAACGATAAAAAATATCAGAGACAATGTATTAAATAAACAAAGCTGTTTAACTAAATTATTCGACAGATTTTGCCTTCTTCTTAATAGAGAAAAAGTCGCCATAGGTAAGCTTACTTTACCTGTATAACTTACGAAGGAATACAACTTTACCTCACAAACTTATCACGCTAAAGTCTATTACACCTGCACACATACGTCCGCTCTAAATAAATGTATATGTGTACTTATGTACACGCGTTAGAAGTTATACTTCTGTGGCGTAACAAAATACTACAGTAACAAAACTACAGTAACAATAGAAAAAAGATATTTAATACATTGAAAGTTTTATTATAACGCATTATTTCGTTATATAAAGTTTATTTAATTTTTCACAAAAAACTAAAATGTTGACTATAGCTTACTTCAGGGTATCGGTTTTTCCTGACGGTGTACGATGTAAAAATTTACTCTCATAATTTTTCCCTAACGCGCCAAAAGAAGTATAACTTGAAAAATTAATGATATTTGTATCATTTCATGTGTTAAGCTCTGATAGATACAGAACAAAAAGGGTTCATTTTAGAACTGTTAGAAACATGAAGTTTTCAAGATCATAAGACCTCAGACCTCCGACACGGAAAGGCCAAAATCATTAAACTAGGTTATCTCTTCTTTTAATCATAGAAGTAACGAGTTACTATGCCAAATGTTTATCTAACATATGTGACAAGCATAAAATACAAATGTTACCTTATACGTAGAGTTATTCCATTAGTGAAGTTATGAAAATCGGGAATATGGGCAATCATTAGGCCATTCAATGGTCCGGATCCACTCCACCATACCTCAGGGTGAAATAAAATTTCCCATTACTGACGGATCTTTTCAAATCTAAAAATATCTACGATCTAAAGATAGATTGGGAACGAGATCAACTAAGCACGGTAGTAGAACCAGTGTATATCTACCGGGGAGGTACCACCGCCACACCAGTATCTATTACGATAGATACTGGTATTCGTATTCTTGCGTTTGGGTTAAATGGTATGTTTGTAAATACATTTTCAGACGAGGCGACCATCTTAGTCCTCGGGAGGACCAACGCACCTGTGATTGACTCCAGAAAAACCCCTGTTCTTTATGAAGTTGCTAACAGATGTCCACGGGCGGCAGTAGCATCAGATATACTGCCTGCTTGCTACTTCAATCTTATAAAAAAGCATAATTCGTTACATATGGCCCCAATTTCATCAATGCGGAGTTGAATCACCAACAAAACCCCATGCTATCGGTCCACGGCCCGCGGCCTTGTAGAGCATCGGTTGTGTAATGCAATAAACAGTAAAATAAACCAATAAATTTTATAAAACACGTCACTGTACGGACAATGAAAATTTCCAAGTCTGATGCACATGCGTAACCTATAACCTGGGAATGTATGTAAAAGCATGTACTTTTCTTGGATTGCAAACGAAACTATAATGTTTAACATATTCGTTGTTAAAAACGTACTGCCCGATGACTGGGCGAAGGTCTCAGTGTGATTATAGGTCATACCCCACCACGCTTGAAAAGTGGTATTCTTTACACAACTTTAAGAAATCGGTATTTTTGAAGAACTCACTGGCTTCTACGTTTCTCCGACCCACTGTTCAGCGTGTTAGAGGTTCAGAGTACAGCCCACCGCACTGGCCAAAATTGGTAGAGTTTGCACAACTTTGAGTTTTATTTTTAAGAACTCATAAGTGTAATGTTTCCTCAAGATGTTTTGCTTCACTCTAAAATCAAATGATATTAATCTCAAATACGTACATAACTGCAAAATATCAGACATGGCTAAAAATGAACCTCTGACACTTGTATTAAGACCAGTTTTAAATCAAAATGCTTTTATTACACTTAATATATCACACAAAAATAATTGCAAAATATTAGCGGAGGACATGCCTACAGAACAAATTCTAGATGAAGCCCATATCAAACCAAATCGCGTGCAGTACAAATGTACACATTAATTTTCTTATTTTTTTAATAAAAAGAGCACGGCCTTACCGGTTGGACAGTTTTACAGTTGCTTACAATAAAAGCAAGATACCTTTGTAACCGACAAAAAACCATGATTGTTTTGGAAACGATCGATAAACTCTCCATGTAAGCGAGCATGCGATTATTTTACGCGTTAGACGAAACGAGAAAATAGTCCACACGATGGTAAGTGACCACATCCGCCAATAACTTTCTGTAATTAAATTTAGATAAGCTTAGCTTCTGGGGCCTTGATCTAAGGAGTGTAAAAAGAGACGTGAGGCGTACGTACTTAGGTGTCCTCTACCTAAGTACGTACGCCTCACGTCTCTTTTTTCAGGGGTAAGAACGCATTTGTAGCTGAACTCAGTTAGATGTTCCTACGCGGATTTGACTCCACATTTCTATGGGCGGCAGTGGTCACTTACATTGCAACTTTGGCAAAGGAAGATCTCCCACCAGACTAGGAGATCATGCCTGGGGATGATGCCGTGCTTCGTTCAGTCTCAGTTCGGAACTTGTACATATATATGATATATGATGATGTGGAAAAAACTTCGATAGAGTGATGCAGTGGCGCCATCTCTTGATGAGTTGCGGGAGGCCGCAACACTACTTCTATCTGCACTAATATTATAGAGCAGAAGAGTTTGTTTGGTCGAACGCGCTAATCTCGGGATCTACTGGCTCGAATTTAAAGATTATTTTTGTGTTGAATAGTCGATTTATTGAGGAAAGCTATAGACTATATAATATCATGCTATGTTTGTTTGTTTTAGTTATGTAGTAGCGAGCGAAACCACGGTGCACAGCTAGTATTAACAAAAAAAGACATCTTCTCGGGTAAAATTGTTTTTTCCCTGATATCAATATGGACCTCTCAAATCAACGCAAATAGAAAAAGAGGTCACACACGCGTTGGTTGCTCTGATGACTAAATTTGACCTCTCAGTGTGACAAGTAAAGTAAACATTGTAGTAATCTCCAGACACTAGTAGTTTAAACATCGTAATCATATCAAAGGTTGAATAGGATCACAAGGTGAACACTTCAAAATTACCTACTTAAATAAATTGAAGTGTGAGGTTCAATACATAGGGTTCCGTACTAGGTTTGCATGTATGTTTTTTAGTAAGAGCGTGCAAAAAACTGTTATATGGGGATATAATTTATTCATTCTTTATGTTTAGTATTTGTTATTTTAACAATTATTGTAATGCCTACTCTGCAAAAAATTCAAGTGTGTATCTATAGTTGTATTGATAGACGTATAGTGGAAATATTACTGGAATTCCTTGGAAACCCTAAATAAATTTAATTGAAATTATGTGAACTTTGAAAAATAGCCGGCCCCGCCACCTTTAATGTAGGGTACATTACGTGCATTACGTACATGTACGTTATAGACGTAAAAGATTATCAAAATCATACCTGTTAACTGGTACACCAGGCTGTTAAGAGGTGCGGCCGACTGCGCAACGGCAGCCGTGATTTTTCAGTCTTTATTTATATTGCCGTGAAGCTGACGATATTTTATATATTTAAAAAACAAGTCATTTTTTCCGAAAATTCAATTACTATAATTTAATAAAATATTCTAGCGGCTACATTTTATTGGAAACCTTAATAAATATCTATTATAGTGATGACAAATATGCGCAAAAATTAGGTTTTTAGTATGTACCCGACGAATTGCTAATTTTGCAGCAGGATCTTAGACTATAAGGTCTTTCTTTTTCAGTATTTGTTACGATTAATGTTCAAAGATTACGTATTTATCAACATAGGTAGCTTTAACCATGAAGGAAAATATGGAAACCCTAAACACCTTTAAAATAAATCTTAATACACAGTGGTCTTTAAAATAAATCTCACAGATTTGTGAAATCTATCATTTTAGTCGGTGTAAATGTGTGTGGCGTAAAGCTCTCATTGTCTCTCATATTTGTAGCATATGCATAAATGAATTTTCGTTGTTTTATTTTTTATTAGATTGTAGTATCAAACGATCATACAGTCCAATTGACAGTAAGTGGTCACTGTTGCTCTTGAATATCAGTTAGCAACAACACACAAAACAGGGGATTTATCTGTCAATTCAAGTCAATCACATATGCGTTGCTACTCTTGAGGACTAAGAGAGTCGTTTCATACGTTACTGAGGCTTTGTTGACTTATTAGCATTTCCTTGCTTCCTGCCTTACATACGTAAGTTTATAGCAAGGTATTACCTAACTACGGCGACTTTTCCGTAAACTTGTGTACACGTGAAATGTGATGTGATCCCGCACAATGGCCATTCATCTTGTGTAACACGTTACGCGCCAGTGACCGCTGATTGCACGCCTTATTGGCCGGTCGTGCCGAGAAATTGTCCAATTACGTCCTGGAGTAAACGAGCTCATCATTACCTGTTGGATATCAATTTGATTTAGAACAGTGTTTACCATCGATTGATGGTGGGGCCAATCGTCAGTTGTTACTATAGTAATAGATCACCGATAGATAGACCGACTATTAAATAAATCAGTCGACAAAGGATACATTTTATGACGACTGTTGCGGATAGAGATCTAGGAAAAATTAAAATGATCGATACTTCAATCATCGATCGATCGTTGACCGTTGTTATGTCAACAAATATCCGGCAATCGAAGCAACGACACCAATCCAAAGGGGTTTGATCTCGCTCAAAGACGTCGATCGACGCTCGATAGTGGTGTGCGGACGCCGAGATACTCCACGTTAGAAATGATAAATGGTGCATAGATCGAACCCAATGTCATTTACTGAACTATTAGAAGAAACACTGAAAGGATATGCAGTTTCCGAAAAAACAAAAAAGAGAAAACGAACTTATATACCAAAAATATGCTAATTTAGTTAAATCCTATGCATGCTTGAAACGGCTAAATCTTAAATACGAGTGTCTTTAGGACATGTCGTGCCCGGATTTGTTGTCATGCATAGTATATCAAAATTACAATGTAACAGGTATAAGTATATATGTAAATATATGCGTAAAAGTACAGTTTGTTCGCAATGTTTGCAATTAAACTAAAAAACTAGTTTTTTGTTTAGTATAGTTTGAATTACTGTTTTATCACTATGGCCGACAATGTTTGCGTAGCATACAACTCAATGTATTAACATTGCATACAATTATGTAGAACCATTTTAAAATTATAATCAATATTACGTAGTACTATCACGACTTGACCCTAGCCCTCCGACTTGATAACAAAACTAGCGTCGTCCACAGAATAGGTAGACCTATACAATATACACCTGTGCCCTAAGTACGAGTTAATTATGTTTATGTTTTAGTTTTCGTCTATTGAAATGTATATTGCGTTATTTGGGCGATAACGTAAAAGGATGATCGTTTTGAGGAAACTTAATTAACTCGTACTAAGGTCTCTGTAAAAGCCTTTTGTTTGGATGGTTGGACACGTCGTTCGTTGTTATTTTTTGTTTTAGATTATATTTTGTTTTGGAACTTTACTACCATCTCTCACACAACATCCAATGGAGTTGAAACACGTCACAGTACAGGACCCAGGTCTCAGACTAGCACAATGCTAATCCATTTCCTGTGCACGCTAATTCTCGCCTTTTTCTCTGTTTTATTTATACTTAATTTTCAATGACTATTCAATGTTTATTAATAGGCAATAAATAATTTTATGAAAGTATAATGATCGATGACAAAGAGACAATATCAAATAAGTTGTAGTTCCAAAAACCATTAATGTTTTATTTGCGTTTCTGTTCCGTTATCGCATTAAGAAACGAGCATGCAGTCTAACTAATAAAAAATGACATCTACCGCCCATGGTCATTTGGTACCAACTCCGTGTATATATTAGACTTCTACCAGAGATCAGTCGCAGACGTATTGCTACTCTTAAGGACTAATTTGGAAAATCTTGCGTGTCCTCTCTGCCATAACATGTTTTAAACCAGGAGACAGCAATTTTGAGCACTCTTATTATTAGGCAGAAATAGGTGTGGTACTGATATCTTTATAGTCGAATAGGCTCAGAATCGATCATATACGATATTCTGGATAAAGATACTTAAAGAGTGTAGAAGAAACTAATCTCTTAAAGGCAGGTATATAAACCTTTGGAAAGACGTTGGCCTCCCGAAGGTTTTAATCAATACCAAAGAGCTCTAATTTTTAAGACTGTAAATTGCTTTGTGAGTTAGATCCTAGGTCGAAGTTTGCCCACATATGCTTTAGGGAACCACAGGCACGTAAAGCATGGTAAGCGAAAGAATAAGTAATGACTAATTATTTCAAGGAAAATAAGTAGAAATAGAAATGAATCATTTTCTTTACATTATTGTACACAGGTGTCTTTTCGAAAGGTATGAATAAAAGGGGTTTAATGGTTTTAGGCACAATGCGATCTGAAGGCAGTTAGCGAGCGGACGCCCCAGCGATGTGCCAGCTAGAATCCAAACGGAAGGTGAGATTTTTTCATAATATAGTAGTACGAGATTGCAGCGTCTGATTGTACGTGGCCACTATCAATCATGGACGTCTGTAAGTGACTTCATACAGGACACGAGTTCCATCTAAAGTCAATCACAGATGTCTTGCTACTCTCGAAGATTAAGAGAGTCGCCGCATGGTAAAGTTACAGTTACATTCATTTTTGCCCCTTTCTAGCACAAAATCGTCACTATAATATTCGCTAGACGATAGACTAAGAATAAGTTAGGAATTTATTTAAGTATATAACAACAAAAATATTTGATTCACATTTAAAGCCTCCACTAATGTGTTGCCATGATTCGTTGATTCACCATTTGCTGTTTTTTTATCAGTCTGCAAAAGCAAACGAGCATGCAGTCCATATGATTGCAAGTGGTTACTTTCGACCATTGACATCTGTAAGCAACTTCATATAGATAGGGGAATCTGAAATCGATCTCACACGCGTTGCTACTCCAGAAGACTGAGATGGTCGCCCCATATATTATAAGTGAGCCGACACCCATGCCCTTTCAACGAAACGCAAAAACTGCTTCACGCTAAAAATAGGTTTGGTGGTGGTACCCTCCCGGGCGAACTGGTAAAAAGTATTTCGAATTTGAGTTTCTAACAAATTGACGTTTTCTTCAGATGCCGGAAGAGGGATCCGGGGATGGGTTCAACCTGGACGGCATCCTGAGCGAGCTGGGCAGCTTCGGCAAGTACCAGTTGCTGTTGTTGCTGCTGCTGGCCTTCCGCGACTCCTTCCTCAGCATGTGCAACTTCAACTATATCTTCACTGCCGCTGAAGTATCTTTCAGGTATGATAATAGTTACGGCAGTAAGTTGCAGTTTTAATCTAACTGTTCATTATAAAATGGAATTTATATCATTTTTTAAAAATTAAAATATATATAAAATTGAAAAATAATATAGCTATCATTTCAAATTTTTAACGTGTAATTACTTATATTTTAGTTTACTTATGGATGCGAAGAATGGTCCGTTCGATTCATTCAAGTGTACATTTCTTCGTTTTCGTTCTTCGAATGTTAACGTCCCAAATATTTCAATAAGAATCAATTTATAAGTATGATATAAAATTGTGTCGATATTAATCTGTTTACTCCAATAGTGTTTTTGCATGTAAACAATAAACCAAGTGGGATTCGCATGACTTTGACGTGCTCAAAAACATGTTTTCCATAACAAATAAGTTACATATTGTGATAACTTTCAATTATTCATTCATTACTTTTACAAAGACCTCTGCGTCATAATGTGCGTATATATACATTACCTAACAAACAGCGATGTTTGTATTTACTTGGTGCCCGTGGGCATCTATATAATTAAATCTAGATAGTATTAGAGTGCCATTTGTAGGACTAACCATATCTAACGGCTGACCACAGCTAAGGACTAAGTTGAAACGCTCCGAATATGTATGTTTTAATTACACACTTTTCAAAATTAAACACAGCAGCGCTTAAAACTACTGTTGTTATGCAGAAATAGGTGTGGCGGTAGCAGGGCCGCCTCTATCATAGGACGGACGGAGCGTGGCACCAGCCAAGTCCCAGAGGACGCCTCAGTGGTCAATAAATTCGACAAATTAGACATAATTTTAAGTTGTCGAGATCTTTCTACCTTTATGCTTGCACTAGCACTACTGGGATTATGGGGACGAGCAAGAAAATGATAATTGCATTTTGCTCCATTTTAAAGCTTGCGTCAGCCGACATTGGGTGGTGGTACCTTCAAAGTTAAACCATGATAGTTTCTTTGGAACATGGTGTCCTACATACTAACACATTCACGTGTCGTGCAACGCGTGTGAGTTAACGAGTATACTCAGTGCGCTCGTAATAGCGATACTCATAAATTATACAATTTACTTCATTACTTTCTATGACCAATAAAAACAGCAACAAATGATTTAGTAAGCATTTATAATATCACGTGTTTTCGCTTCGAACAAACGTGTTTATAGTGTTACAAGTTATTTATATACATTAATATTATTGTATTATGACAATGATATAATTGCAGAATGAATAGTACTGATATTTATTCAATTACCAATATATACTCGTATCTAATAGGAAAGGTATTTTAAACCAATTGCAGTGGACCAATATTTTTATATCTGAAAAAAAATTAACCCGAATTTATTAATTATTCGTATCGTATGTAACTACAAACAAGTTTTCCCTACACTATCCGCACTGGTTTTCCTGACAATAATTAAAATTAAATAATATCATTTTCGAATCAGATATTTATATATAGTAATTATCTACACCAACTGTTATATATAGTAATTATCTACAAAGCAAAATAATACTATTAACAGTTTTATTAATTGATAAATGGGCTACGCTGTAGCCATATTGAAACTAAGGGCACTTGAACATATCATACTGGCAAATAAAAAAACATATTAAAAATACATAATCATGGAATTAACAACAATCTACTTTTGAATGATTTTCCAGATGTAGAGTTCCCGAATGCGAGCTTTTAGACAACAGATACAATGCGTCCTGGACGAGCTTCGCGCTCGATAATGAGACTGAAGTGTGCCATAGATTAGCTCCTTACACCACCGGCTCCAACGACGCCTCCGTACTGAAGCAGCAATGGAACGGGACCAATAAGATAGCTGAGAGATGTAGGCCGGAGTACTTCGTTCGTGGTGAAATCATTCCTTGTGATAAAGTCGTATATGAAGATTACAATAGCATAGTTGCTGAGGTAAGCAGGTTTTAATCTTCATTAGTTTATACGATACCCGCGAAGTGTCTACACTATCGTTACACTGATTTGACAAGCAGATTCTGGTTCAATTCCCGGCCAGAAATGACATGAAAGATGAATTTAAATTTTTGTTCCCCTATTGAGGACAAAAAAATCATCTTGTGTTTGAATATTTGTCATTTTATGTTTCCCGTGGCATTCATTATATAGGAGAAAATCCTAGCGTTGGACTATGAGTGGAAAAAACGATATTTCAAATGTATTTATTTATTGACATACAATTATCTTTTAGACAAAACTCAATAAAAGTAGTACATTGAAGATATTTATTGACCGTTTGTTCTGTTGTAATAAATGTAACGATCAGCGTTAGTGAATATAAATATGCACGTATGAAGATGTAACTACTTCTTATGATGTAATGGTGTTAAACGTTTATCCTAAGAACCGGTAAAATACACAGATGATCGCTACCAGTAACATCATGTATTTTTTTTAATAAAAAATAGCGACTTCCATGCCACAAAAAAGTAAAGAATAATTCAAATTTGTGTTGGTTACGTATACACAGTACATAGTCCCAAAGTCGGCGCTTAACATTAATTAATTAATTATAATAAATTTACCTTCATGAATATATATTTTTTATTGCTCTTCGAATACATATTTATTTATTTATTTAAGGCTTACCAATACAGAAAACACAATAACAATTTATTACATCTAAAATAGTATGAAATACATCGTGTCCCCGCAATTAGAGGTAAGCACAGCATACATAATGAGCAGACGCCCTAAAATATACAGTATACTAGAAATTATACCGTATATTAGGTACATATTAAAAAAAAGAACCTTATTGCTTTTTCAACTTCAATAGTTGATAAGTGAATCTTACTTGATATTATAAATGCGGAAGTATGTGGAGATGTATATGTGTTTGTTACTCTTTCACGCATAACAACTGATTGGGTTTGGATGGAATTCGGCACATAGATAGTTTATGGCCTGGTAACACACTGTTGACCATGGTACATGGCCACGTGGGAATAACCGCGTAAATCTATACTAATATTATAAAGCAGTAAAGTTTGTTTGGTTGAATGGGATAACCTCAGCAGCCACTGGTTCGTATTGAATTTCTTTTTGTGTTGAGTGGTAAATTTATCAAGGAAGGCTATAGGCTATATAAAATCACGGTATATTTGTTTGTTGTTTATTTTTTATGTAAACCGTGGAGCATAGCTAGAAATAAATAAAGCTTATTTGCATAATCTTTAATTTAATACTTAACATGATATTGGGGTAACTAGTATAATGATCCCATACGACTAATTATAATATAACTGTTTTAGCGCTCTTATATAAAGGTTAACTATTTCATCGGCATAATGGTACAAGTCATTTTGTACCATTATGTGCGTACTACACCGCTGCGCTCGGTAATACCCATTCAACTGCTGCGGCCCTGACAATGACCGTCGCCGACTCACGCCAATTTGGAAACACACGAGAGGTTATTGCACCGCGCAAACACTTCTGTCATTATACATAAATAACCAAAATATCATATTTACGTTAAAATTTGGTTATATTATATTATTCCTATAATTATTTATTTAAAATTAGATTTTTTCTCTAAAAATATTTATCGACATTTACAAAACCTTTAAAACATTCTTTTTTATCTCACTTATGTCATATTGATAATTTTCAATGACATTTTGACACTATTGGCATTTGTAGTTTGTAGTAGCATTGCTGCCGGACACCAAGTGTATGGTAGGTAAGTCGCAAAGTTCAAATCCAAGTCAATCAGATATTGTCACAGAGATATTAAATAATATCGGTCGCGGGAGTTGAATGGGCCGTTACAAGTTTCATTTATTATCTTCGGAGATTAAGTGGGTTAATCGGTTGTGGTTGTACATCGCCAGTCAAATCTGCAACAGATGAAACACAGAATTAGTAGTGTTACAAAAAATACTAAAAAAAATAATTTTTAACAAAAAATATCACCGACTTCCATGCCACAGAAAAGTAAAAAATAATTCACATATATGTCGGTTTAGTACAAAGACAGTACATAGTACATAGTTCCGAAGTCGGCGCTCAACATAGTTTGCTAGATCACGAAGACGA
>DWLI01002402.1:0-13282 GCA_018249915.1 Cecropterus dorantes dorantes
TAGCCATTTTAGTAATTTAATCATTTTTCCTTTCCGGTCGAGGGTCAGCTAGTAATACATATAATGTAGTCATAGAAAGGTATCACGTGTCTTCGAAAGTAAATCAAAATGGGTAGAATACAGCGCCTAATCGATATTTGGACAGGTTTTTTATAAGACCTATAGTGGCAGTGAACGAACATTTAATCCACCTGATCGTAAGTGGCCGCTGCCGAGTATCTATAAATAACCTCATAAAAGATGTCGAGCATCTGTAATTATCGCCATGATAGTATCTTGCCCTTACCACACCCTTCCAACCTAAACCCAGCAGTGGCAGAGATTTCTCCTGCGGTGTACCGCAAGCCTTCAATCCAAGAAGATACTGAGAATACAAGTACAAAGACTAAAAGGTACATTAAGAAAAATAACAAAAATTGCAATACAACAATCCACTCCGGTTAATTCCTAAAATGGAGAATTAGTTTCAAAAATTAAAAATAATAGAAATTAAGACACTCACCCATGAGCCAGCTAAAAAGTATTAGTTAGTAACACACAATGCCAACGTACTATTAGTGCCAAAAGACACATCAAAGCGTGCACACGATACCAATCCACTCGACATGCAGAGGGCAGAGCGTATCCACATTACTCATTGCGTGTGACGGCAGCCCCGCCTCCTAAAGACTGCTGTGACTCGTTACTTTGTATGCTAATGCTCGTAATATTCAAGTATAAGTAAGGTATGCAAGTTTATTTTGATGCGTTTCCTGATACAAGCATAATAAATGCGTTTGGGATAGAAACATAACCTAATTCAACTTTTGATGTATTTTTTTATAATATGGAAGCAAACGAGTATTCTACCAGATTATAAGTGACCAGTACCGCCCTTGAACATCTGTAATCAACCCTAGATAATATCACTCTTACCTGGGGTTAGCCATGCGATGCTACCCCTGAGGAATAACCTTAACGCTTCAAAGGAGTTTGTCTCCCTTCCTTCAGACCAGAATACAGTAGCGCATGACACATGCTAGAAATAGGTGTTCCGGTGGTGCTTTCGAAGTTGAACTACAAAGAGTTCAAAATGTATTGGTCAAAGTTCTCTCTTCTTGTTTCTTGGACTCTTCGGTTTTTCTTATAGCTCAGTCTCAAACACGCTTGGGCTGCAAGTGTCAGCGCTGAGTGAATTTTAGTTAATTTCTCTATAATTTCGAGCATAATTAAGTATATTACCTTATAAGTTCAATACTTATGCATGAAGCGGTAAGCGTTTGACGCTTGAAGCAAATGTTTTGTGGGAACGCTTGCGCTGTTTTCCAATTTGACAAGAATAATCTTTTTCACGTAAATAATTCCTGAATAGCGCATCTGAGATGGTCTCGAGGTATTTCGAATAGTGAACTAGTATTATTTCGTCTTTTCTAATGGTCCGACTAAGAATTCAAGATGTAACAACTCCGCGTTTTGTACCTTAATATTATTGTTTCGGCATCCCTTATTATTTTTAATAAGCTCGGTTAAGAATCGAACCCGGAGTCGTGTGAACATTCGACTAGAAGTGGTTAAAATAGTAGTCTTTAAATCATGTAGTGAAGCATACACGTTCAAGTTTGACATGCACTAGATTCCGGGTTCAATCCCCGGCTCGATAAAAATTTGAATAAATTTAGATTTTGGGTCTGGGCGTTTGTGTATTGCTCTTTACAAGTGTCTATGGCACTCGCGGCGCAAGGAAAATTACTACTGTAGAGTACTATGTGAGAACCTTATGGCTAAGAAAAGCGTTATTAATTTAATAAAAAAACATCATTGAATATAAAAATCAAAAAGCTTTCTTATATCAACATGAATCAACCGTTATTACAAGACCCAAACTCGCTTCTGCTGAATAATTCCGTTTGCACTCTAGTTTCAGAAAGTTCCGCATTAGTATCCTACAATTTACAAGCTAAGATGTCTGCAAATGACTAACGTCCATTATGCTGGAGGTACTACAGGATGTTTTGCTCGTTCCAATTTAATAAACCATGCCGAGAGCTTTCTGCGATAAAAGCTCCACTTCTTCGGCGAAATCGTCCACTATTATGCAGCTTTTTCAGGCAATCTTAGTATTTTTAGCTTGATTCAATAGTTTTAATACTGATTATTATGTTATTCTTAAAATATTAAATTAACATATTATAAAACTACATTAAAACCTAACGTTAGCTTGCCACATAATGTTAATATTTAAAGGGTAAAATTTCAAGGCTTTTTAAAGATATCGAAAAAGTCATCCCTTATTTAACTATTTAAAGAGATCAGTTAAAAATCAAAACTGTACACTCATCTATGTTATTTCAATGAGTTTCAGTACTAAGTCTCATATTTCTAGATAAATCTGATAGTTTAAAGTAACCGAAAAAGGGTAGTATGTATTTAAGGGCGCAGAATTCACAGCATCGTTATTCACGATACTATGTATCGGAAATTGGTAATCATTAAATATATTACAATTCAAAGGTAAACAGAATCATTGCTTTATTAAACAGTTCTTGGGTTTTAGTGGAAGTGTGGATGCTCGCTCACTTTTATATAAGGCGACCATCTTAGCCCTCCGGAGATAGAACTCCTGTCCTATATGATGTTGGTTACAAGGTCCAAGGGCGGCACTGACCACTTACTATCAGGTGGCCTGCATGCTCGTTCACTGCTTCAATTTTATAAAAAAAAAAAACAACAATTTTAAAACAAAACAAAACGAAAGCAAAATTTAGTCTAAAAATAACAGAACAAAGTATCTTAAAGAATCTGTTGAGGTTTTCTGTTGATAAAATCCCAAGATGGCGGCAAATGACTAACCGTCCCGTTTAGGAACGAGATGATTTGATACTTTCAGTTAAATTATCTTCGCTGAGAGTGCTCTTAAAACTCTTCCTGCCTCAGAATAATCTTGAAATTTTATAAAAATAAGTTTTACATTCATTAAGTCTACATTTTATGCAAATTACAGTAGGTGTAAGTAGTAAGTATAAAAATAACTTCTTATATTTTATATTTCAACAGAACTATTTATTTTAAAATACTTTATCAATCTAATTCTAGCGTTTCTCTAAATCCTTCGCTTATACGAAATTCAAATAATCTGTTTTTACAGAAATTAGCTACTCGTACATTGAATTATTGAAGTTGTTACTAACGTTTAATTTTAAATAATATCCTAATTTAAATAAAAAAATAACTTGATATAATCTAGGTCCTATCTACAACATGTTTGAATTTTTATTTCTGCGCGATGTTAATGATATTATTTTATTAATATATCATACAGAAGGTTCTGAAGCGCAGCTTATCAGATATTGAAAAAATAATATTTAAGGTCCAGACACAAACGTCCATTTTCATATATCTTTGTGACAATCCGGGGTCACAACAAAGGGAATCCCGTATAAGACAAATAAAATTGCATTTTTTATTCAAATGTTTATATGAGTCGTACACATTTATATACTCAGAATTTACAAGCCATTGCATATAAAACCTAGTCTTTGTGCAAGTTACTATGATACAACAAATAATGTTCATATGTTTTGAGCTACAATTGAAGTTTAATAGATATAAATGAAACATAAAAATTATCGTCTCCTATCTTCTTTGTAATAACTAACACCAAGTTAAATTTACCAGGTTTAATATTGTTCATCGATTAACGAAAACTTTTATCATAGGATTATCGTTGCATAAATCTTTTACCTTCCCGCCAAGTCCCGATTCTCGATAACAGCAATAACAAAACTCGGAAACTCCGGTAAGTGCTAGTGCGTAGTGTTTCACGGAGTTGTCTGTTCGAGTGCGTACCTCTTGTTATATCTAGAGATGTTATTACCAACTATTTAAAAGCAAGTTTTTTTGCAAACTTATTTTGTTTTTATAAAATTGACGAAGCAAACGAGCATATAGTCCACTTCATGGTAATTGGTTAATACCACTCGTGGACATCTGTAAACAACTCTATATAGATTTGTTTATAGTATGGAAGTAGCAAACGAGCATGTAACTCACCTGATGGTAAGTGGCTACTGCCGCCCATGGACATCTGTAATCAACCCTAGGTAAGATCAAAATCTCACCAAAGGTTAGCCACAGATGCGTTGCTATCCCTGAGGACTAAGGTGGAATGCCTCGGAAAATATGTCTCCCTTACCAAACCCTTACATGTACAACACTGCTGTTATTAGGCAGAAATAGGTATTGCGGTGGTGCTTCCGGAGTCGAACCACAAAGAGTTCTACCATCTTCAAAAAAGATGCCTCTCTTGAGGACTAAGATGGCACCCAGAGTTAAAAATCGAAGTGACATCATCTTTAGGTGTCAATTTTATAATACAATAACTATTATGTAAAAAACCTATGATTTTTTTCTTATTCTTCAATAAAAAAGAACGTTATTTCTAGTAATATACAGAGATTTTAAGTTACTTGAATCCGACCGCGAGCGGGAACAGGCATGGCAATATCATTGTAACATAAAGATGAATTTCTATTAATATATGTCAGTGGGTAGTATAATTTATCAACGGTCGCATCAGACTGTTTATAAAGAAAAAAGTAAGCCCGTTGAATTTCTTGCCGGGTCGTCTCACTTGAGGTCGGGCTCCAATCTCGAGATAGTGTTAGGAAAAATATTTTACTGACAATTTGTAAGTACAAAAAAAAGACAATTACGTTTACAAAATAAGGACATTCAATTTAATGTCATCATATTTTAAATATTTAAAAAAATCGTTTTTAGTTTGAGCAAAGTGCAGATGAGTAATAAATGCTTAGAATAAAAGATGATAATTTCTCTATACTAATATTATAAAGCAGAAGAGTTTGTATGTTTGCTTGAACGCGATAATCTCGGCAACTACTGGTTCGAAGAAAAAAATATTTTTGTGTTGAATAGTCCATTTATTGAGAAAGGTTATATAACATCACGCTATGTTTTTTTTTCATATGTAGTAGCGAATTAAATTGCGAGCCACAGCTAGTAGAAATTAAAAAGATAGTCTTGGACATCACAAAACGCGCATGCGTGAGACACGGATATTATCTTTCTGTTATGTGTTTTAAAATAGTAAGGAATACCAAAAACAAAAGCGTAGCAGCTCCACACCATATCCCAATTCGTGATCCGGTGGTAAAATCTGACGGAATCTTAAGTCCCTTCTTGGGGAAAGACGGACGAGTTCAATAAATTGGAGGGTGACTCTTCTGGGGTGGCCGTGTAGCGCTAAATTGCTCTATACTCCGCCGTAATATAGAGTCTTCGATGGTACTTATGGATCTAATCACGGTAGAGAAAAGAAATAGTTTGTGTTGAGGTGGAACTGAAATAGTGAGTGTAATAGAGTATGGCATTCCGTGAACGTTACGACTTTGATTATTGTGTTTCTTTGTGGCTTTTATATGTTTTACTGCCCGGAATGTTATGTCCCTTTCTTCGTCTACACATACGAATCTGTAGTAGTGTATATGTATGCAATATATCAATTTTCTTTAAGTATTTTTAATATACCTGAGGTTTTGTTATTTTGATTCCATAATATATACAATACCATTTTAAATATGTGAACCGGCCCACAACTTTATTTAAATATCGCAAAACTATTAAATTTGGCCCGATTTCCTCAGAATGACACCTATTAGGTAGAATCTAGAAGAGATAATAAAATTATCATATGGATTCTTAGTTTTAACAACATTTTTTAAAATCGTACGTAACTGTAGAAATTTCTTAAACGACTTTTATAGAATACTGTGCTCGGTGGTTTCACCTGCAACTAAATAAGAAAAAAAAACAAACAAACATAGCTTGATGTTATATAGCCTATAACGTTCCTCAATGAATGGACTATTCAATACAAAAAGAATGTTTAAATTCGAACCAGTAATTCCCGAGATTAGCTCGTTCAACCAAACAAAATCTACTGCTTTATAATATTAGTATAGATAGTATAAATAATAAATAATAAAAATGTTACGCTGAAAAAAGCAAAACTAAGTCATATTTCAATTTGGTATTTTCTAAAATATCAAGTGTTTCAATACTTTATTAACTTATATATAAAAAATAGAACTGTGTGTCCAGTTGATTGACTGAGTGCGCTTGTTTGTTGTTTTACTTTCATTATGACATTTTATCAAATAGACTCAGTATCAATTTAATTGAATGTTTGAATGTGATCCATTTCAATTTGTAGAGTTGACGTCAATGTTAACATTCTAACATTTTTGTCAAAAAATAATTGTTCACTTTGATACGTCAACGTATCTTTTAATTAGTACAAATAATATCAAGTTTTTCTCAGTTATATACATATATATGTAATGTACGGACATTAAGATGCCAAATTTGTAATGTATGCCACATTACAAAGTTGGCATCTTAATCTATGCTCCAAGGTTCAAATTCCAGGCAAGAACCACTATTTTTTATTAAAATAATACGCGTATTATAAAAATAATAATAACTGTTACACGGCGGAAGAAAATACTGTGAGGAAGTCTATACGCGCGTAAGTTCTCTAAACAAAAGGTCTCCAACGTGCTTGTAGACTACCAATTCGCACTTGGCCGGCGCGGTGGACTATGACATAAAACTTTCTCATTCTAAGAGGAGACCCGTGCCGATGGGAAAATGGAAAAATGAATTGACGAGATATAAAGGCGTACATTAATAATTTTAAAAGTTTGTCGGACGATGTATTTCAGTAAAGACCCAGCCGGTCGACATCTTAATTAAGTGTAATCCAAAATAGAGTTATTATCTAAAAGTAGTTCTAATGTAGGTACCTACACCTACAATACCCGCTCCCCTATGTAGTAAATCTACAATTCGCACCGAAGGTGACAACTTTTATTTTTCGCCACTCGAGGGGGACTGCAATTTGTTATCTGAAATCGGTCTTTCCACGGTTTATGGAAGTCGAGTGTACTTGTCGCGTTTAGAGGAATTTCTGCAAACTTGACTTCGGAACTGTTTGATTTATGGTTGATTTCGAGGCTAGAATAGAAATATCTTAACTTGTAACATTGTTCTATACTTCTATGCCGTGTCTTATATTTCAGACAAACAGAATTATTTGTACAGAACTAGAAGCAACGGCAATATTTATATTTTTTGACTTACTTACTAGAACTGTTAGCGGAGACCGCTAACAGAGGTGTTATACAAGAAGACATAGTACATTCGTTAAAATTTGTTAGCAAACATAAAATATTTTTTGTTATAAACAAAGCAAAAACATTTATAATTTGATTTACAATGCACTGCTAAAGGTTCACAAGAACCTAACTACTAAGTTGCGCTACAGCTTTTTAAAATACAATTTTAACTATGAACTTAAACTTAACAGTTTAAACGTTTTCGATGCTATTTTCACATTATAACCAGAAATAAGGATATACTTCCATCTAATCCGCCGAGCGGATGACGGGTACAATGTCCGCTATACACAAATAAAGCCCCCATAATCGCCTTAAAGCTATCCATACATTCAATTAAACCTCCTTGAGCTTAGCACCGAATTCCTCTGGTCTTGCTTGCGAACCGTTGGTAAGGAGGTTTTTCAATAAAATATTAACGCAGCCCTGGTTTGAGGGTGACGTCGTTTAGACTATACGATGCGACTCATCAGATTTATCGTACAGTCAGTACAGTATCGTACAGGAATTTAAAGGTGGTAGTTTCCTTTGGAGTTCGATTGTAACAATACCCTTTTTTAGGGTTGCGTAATCTTATAGTAAAAACGGGAGCCTATTGTTAAGCACCCGCTATCTGTTCGTCTGTCACAAGGTTCTATCTATTGAATCGTAATAAATAGACAGTTTATTTTACATAGTGTGCAACATTGACTTTTGGTATTTAGGTATTTTCTAGTTTGTATTGTCTTTGATTAAGTCAAATTAAAATCTTTTAAATGTATTAACTAATCAATAATTACGGAAAAACTGCAATTTATTTCTGACGTCCATACGTTTCATATGCGAACATTTTAACGACTTACCTACCTTCCGCTGCATTTATCGCCATCAAACATACTTAAGAACAGTTTCAAATAAGGCGACCATCTTAGTCCTCGGGAGAGTCAATGCAACTGAGAGTTTAGATGTCCTGGACTTTCTTTGCTACTTTCTAACTTTCTTTTACTTCGCTCTTTCTTTTTTTTTAAATAAATTATAAAATATTATATTAAAAAAAGATTAATGTATCAACGCGATATAAAGAAGAAACTCTATAAACTATAGTACACGCCGACGCATTCCAAATTAATATATAGATGCCTTCATCGTAACCTTAAAGTGGTCTTTTGGTTAAGGGCTCCGCATAGGATTAGCCGCATACTTATCCCGGCGTTCCCGACAAGAGAGAGTGAGAGGCAAGTTGATTGTAACAATTGTGAATGTGCGGTCGGGAACAGTTGATTGTACCAGACACTTCGCAGGGAACCTTGGGTTTTAGATGGCGGTGATACGGCGCAGTTTAGTTTAACTAATACTTACTCTTCGGCTTAGATGGTGTAATTTCGAGTGTTTTTACTGGAATTTCTATTTATTGTAGCACTTTTAAGTTCATTGTGTTGTCTTCGCATTAAAATTACGTGAAGTTTTCAAAAGTAGTCGTTAAAATTCGAAACGTCGCCAAAATATTATGAAATCTTTTTTTTGACAAACGCGGCGAATTGCGTTACTTGATTTTATTTACTAAAATTTTGTTGATGTATTGACGAACTTGAAGTATTAATACACAACACAATGTGAACATTTCTTAACTCACTAACTAGCAATTATTAGTACACTCTGGAGAAATGCGTCGATAGAGACACGATTTATTTCTCTTTCCCCAATAAATCTAGTAAATTGTTGCTTCATTGTTACATTCCTAATCCTCGCACTCGCTAATGAAGAGTTTTGTACAATCACTTCTTTTGGTAATCCCCTTAATTGCTTTTATTGGTTTTTCTATCGCATAATAGAAAAATATTGATATTTTTCTAAGAATAGAAAAAAGGTGTATACTACGTCTGTACAGTCATAAGTAAAAATGAGATTGTGTGTGTCTGTTTGTTACTCTATCACGCAAGAACCACTTGTCCAAGATATATACAATTTTGCTCGAATGTAGCTTATTCATCTGGTGATCACATTCATCATCATATTCATCAAGATGACGACTATTTATGTACATTTATGCCCCGTAGCGAATCAGGAGTACATCAGCTATTAAATACATTAGTATTTTTTTAATGGAATTAGGAATTGAATCTTTAACGCTTTTTATACTTGTAGCACACTAGGATGGTCATTTATATCGTGGGTGCCGTGTACAGTTGTACACACACACAGAAATACACAAACATTAAAAAACAGAACACAAATAACATCATTCAGACATCTGTCTGGCCGAAGATCAAACTCGGAACCCAATGCTCGTCATATCGGTATGATGACCGTTTCGCTCTGGGTCATCGCTAATAGGTTTCCTTACTATCTCTTGCTGCGTTGCTGTCTCTGAGTATTAATTTTGAATATAGTACAGAGTCTTACGAGTACTTCTATGGTACTTAATAACATTACGTCACTACCGTACCTTAACTGGATGTAAGGTACGGTAGTGACGTACGCTTGCAAATGCTTGTCTGTAATTACAGTAGATCTACTGTATTTTCAACTTTTTCACTGTAATGGTGTAAGATTTTGTATCGATTATGATCGAGGAATGACCTTTTTTTGGTCGTCAAATTGCAGAAACACAGGTGGGAAAGTAGAAGATTTTCGTTTTCGTCGACCAAAATTTTCCTACAAAATTGTTTAAAATGTCATCTATTGTACTTTTGTACAAAATACTGTAATTTTAATCGATTTCAGTAGAAAGTACTGTAATTTTAAAATCACGATCTGGAAGCATTGCTCACACCGTACATCACCCAGAGGGCTACAATCCTCGTCTAGGCATTTTGGCCGGAGATCGAGCTCGAGACTGAGGTCTGAATAATAAATAAAGATTTCTCTTGTGAGTCTGCTGTTTTTGTGTACTTATTCAAATTAATTAATTAATAATATTATAAAGCTGTAGAGTTTGCTTCCTTGGTTGAACGCGCTAATCTCAGGAACTATTGGTTCTAATTGAAAAAAAAAGTGTTGAATAGTCCATTTATTGAGGAAGGCTGTAAGCTACGTAACAGCACACTATGTTAATTTGTTTTTTTTTTCTTATTTAGAACCGGGTAAAATCGCGGGACACAGCTAGTTTTTGTATACTCGTATAAATGGCGTGGATGATGCATATAAAAACGATTATAGTCTATATATAGTTTTGCCATTTTTCCTCTGATATTTTTTTTAAATAGGTAAAGTTTGCAAACATTGCCCACTTTAGTTAGAGATTAGAGTAATCACACTTGTTAAGAGAAAATCTTTGTTCTGTTACATTTTGTCGATAGAATAGTTTAGTCTACTTTTCTGTCTTACATAGACACTTGAACAAATGTGGAAATAAGAACAGAAGTTCTCTCATTGTTAGCGCACTATAAGAGCCATTAGTAAAACTAATGAATGTGTTCTTCACATTATTTCTTATTTCTTGTTTGTCTTGATTAGAACTTTTATTATATAGAAACATTTTGAGTCTTATGATCATTTTGTGTGAAAATTGTGATCTAAATTTGGAAAACTGTGTTGTATGTAAATTTATCGAGGAAGGTTATAGGCTATATAACATCACGCTATATTTGTTTGTTGTTTTTTTCGTATGTAATAGTGGGTGAAACCGTGGAGCAAAGTTAGTATAAGATAATTATCAATAGAAAAATGGCATCCGTAAATAGGGAAAAATGGAAGAAAAGATCTTGTTAAATCTATAATTGACCTTCACAGCCTGTGAAAGACTACTTCATACAGACTTCTCCTTCATACACTGGTTTCACTCACAGGAGACATTTTGACGTAGTAGAAGACGTCAGTACAAAACACAGTATAACAGAGTAGAATAAACATTTAAGACAGCGTCAAAATTAGCTAATTAAAGTTATTCGTACTTTGGCAGATCTAGTCATTCTACATGTAATAATTTTTATATACACGTGTATATTAAAAATATTACATGTCGAATGACTTTAAGAGCCTTTTAGTTAGTTACGTTTTAGAGCCTTTTTGTGTATGTATGAGTAAATACGTATTTACTCATACATACATAAAAAAGCTTCTAAAACGTATTAACGGAGTGCAATAATCGGTATTCATATTGTCAAGAAATAAAATTATTTTGCAATTATCCATTGCAAATAGCCTTATCATCCACACGTACTAAAATACATACCTAAAAGGAAAATAATCGAGTAGGAAACGGTTGTTAGTTATTCACGTCATCAAATTCACAACCGGTGAAGCAAACGAATAAATTCCTAGGAATTCAGCAAATTCCTGACCATGCTTGTAGGAAGTGTGATATATTTACGTCCATTTTAATTCCTAGTGACCAAAGACCCATTGTTTGTATTCACAACGTGCGCCGGATGATTTAAGCGAATTTGGCGTTGTGATAAAATTTATTTCGAGCGAAAATGTTAGTTTTCGTAAGCTAACGTTTTTGTTGCGGCAAATTTTTGACATTTTGATTTATTGGTGGGCGAAAGCTTTTTAGTTATGAACGCTCGTATAATCTGTTTAAATGAGCAATGTTTTTTGGAATTGCGTAGTTTTTTTTACAGGCTAACCGTATAGTACTACGTTGTAACATAAAAACGGTGTAAAAATGAAAGTGTATTTAGCGACATAATCTTAATCACGTAGGTATCTATTGATTTCGTAACTCAACAAACTCATTTTAAAATAGACTGTCACTCAATAGACATCACACACAAAATGTTACACAACATTTATTGTGTCCAAGACATGCCAATATGAAAACTGATATTACTATAGTATCAATTGCAATCAAAGAACATGTCATCGTATCCTAGACCTTCGAAAAAATATTTACTAATTACTACTGCTTTTTGCTTAGAACAAAATTATTCACTGCTGCTGTAGTTTGGTCTGAAGTGTGTAGGATAAGTATGTTCCTTATCACACGCTTCTTTACACTTGTCCGAGACGTTCCAACTTAGTCTTCAGGGCCATCTGTGACCGACAGTACGACTCCAATCTTATCTGGAGTTGAATTCAAATGTAGCATAAGCCACTTATCAGACGGACTGCATGATTATTTATATAATTTACTAGCTGTGCCTCGCTGTTTCACCCGCTACTACATAAAAAAACAATCATAGCATGTTATATAGCCTATAGCCTTCCTCGATAAATTTACTATTCAACACAAAAATAATTTTTCAATTCAAACCAGTAGTTCCTGAGATTAGCCTGTTCTCCCAAACTCTACTGCGTTACAATATTAGTATAGATTAATGTATAAGATTTAAACTAATTAATTGTTACCACAAGTATAACTAAGAAAAGTATTAAATAAAATTACTAAGTAATAATACTTAAAAAAATTGATTGTAGGCGATAATCATGTACTTAAAAATAATAAAGAAGTTACTGTTTTAAAAGCTGAAACCGTCCACTTTGAAGCAAGGGTATTTACGAGCATAATAAAGATGTGGATCCGTATTGACCGCTTCGCCAGCAGCCCCAATAGATGCTCGTTCACCCCTTCTAATGCAATAAAACAACCCCTGTGGTATGCGTTCGTGCGTACTATGTGTATGTGTGGTTATGACTCAGGTTTACGGAAATAAACTAGACAGACTGCCAAACAAATACTGTATGTATTGAGAAATAACAGACAATTTTTTAGGTCGTCAACCTATTGTCTAAGAGAACACGAGTTTTCTCTTATAGTAAGGGACTTAGACTATAGCTCACCGCGCTGGCTTAGTGCGAATGAGAACTGGCTTTTAGAGAACTTTTAGGTGTAAAGGTTTTCTTATGATGTTTTTCTTCATCGTACAGTAATGATTGAATTTCAAATACACAAATCCGTGGTGCCTGGGACCCTCGTTTGAGGGCCCGAGTTCCAACCATTAGACTATCAGTGCTCTTGCTTTTTTTCGCTCCACTGTTTAAGGAATTTGTGTATTTAGTTTAGGTTACCCAACTTGACTATGAATAGAAGACTAAGAATATTTTTATGTCCCGTAGCGAAGCGCGAATAATTTTGCTAGTATGTTATACGAATAACGTACACTAATGTAGATTATAAGAACAAAATGAGTATTCGTAACATTGATATCAGTGATATCAGCTACTCAGCTAATTAAAAAAAACAT
>DWLI01002403.1:0-13280 GCA_018249915.1 Cecropterus dorantes dorantes
TATCTATGAGAATCGGCCAACATCTATTTTTCATCCCCCTAAATGTTAGGGGTAGTACAACCCTAATTTTTTTTTATCTTTTAGACAAAATTTTTAATTTCTATTTTTTTATGATACAACATACAAAAATACATACAATCCTCAATATCCACCCTTCTACGATCAACCCTTATTTTTTAATAGCCATTTAAGTAATTTAATCATTTTTCCTTTCCGGTCGAGGGTCAGCTAGTTATACATATTTTTGCATTTTCAGATGGCACTTCGTTGGGGTATTGTTACGGCTGGTAAAATCAGCCACGACTTTGTTAATGCCTTTAATTCTTATCCGAATAAGGGTGATCAAGTGATTGTTGCCGTCGCAGCTCGCGATAAAGGCAGGGCAACAGAATTTGCCGAAACCCATAATATTGAAAAGGTTTTCGATTCTTATGAAGCTCTAGCCGAAAGCAAGGATATTGGTATGTTTTAGTACTAAGCTCCTTTTTGAATTATTTTAATGAATAAGAACTTCACTTACAACAGACATATTTTACATTTTTAGATGTTGCATATATTGGGGCTTTAAATCCGGGCCATTATGATCTTACAAAGTTGTTCCTTGAGTCGGGAAAGCATGTGTTATGTGAAAAGCCTCTTTGCCTTAACTACAAACAGGCTGAAAGCGTAATCAATATTGCAAGGAAGAAGAAATTATTCCTGATGGAAGCAGTATGGTCGAGATTCTCTCCAGCATACATTGCTCTGGAGAAGAAAATAAACGCAGGAGTACTGGGTGACGTGCAGTTTGTAGAAGTGAACTTTGGTGTTCCAATTCATACAGTGGATAGGCTTCGGTAAGAATATTGCCTTATCAAAATCTCACATATCTATATTAATAAATTATAAGTAGATGTATCTAGATTATGATGAAAATTTTGAAACAATAAATGTCTTAGGTGTTGCATACGACTGTGGTTAACCTTCTTGTACTTTTAAGTAAATTGCAAATAACTTTAAGCAATAATTTAAATGCTTCCAATATTTGAAATATTTGTAAAGACTTTTACGAGGTTTTTCAAGGGAGGGTAGAATTTTCCAAGAATTCCTAGGATAAGAAATTGATGTCAGATGGAAAGTCATTTAGGTAAAAGAAATATAATTATCATAGACGTTCGTATAAAATTGATTCAGATTAATTTTAATATTTGTAGTAAAAAGGAGCTTGGAGGCAGTGCAGTTCTGGATATAGGCATATACCCTCTACAATTTGCCCAATACATCTTTAAGGAAGAACCGGTAAAAGTGACAGCAGTAGGAGAGCTGAACGAAGACGGAGTTGATATCGTGGATACCGTTATTCTAGAGTACACAGGTGGTAGACGAGCCGTACTCAACATACATGCTAAGGTGAAGTTGTGGAATAAAGCAACGGTAGTCGGGACTGCCGGTAGAATAACGGTAAGTGTTCAAAAATGTATAATCTTATATTATCTTCTAATCTTTTATAAACTTTTATATTATCTTTTATAAACTTTTATTATCTTCGGGGACCGGCTGAACACAATGCGGGTGGAACATTGGAACGATGTAAACACGACATAGTGTTGCGGATTTCGAGAACGAGTCGAATGACGTTTTAGCGGTTATGTCAGTTAGTTTCCGTTACATTTTTTTGTGTAACGTAGTACAATTTAAAGCTTATGCTAGACAGAGACAACACGAGACGTTGTACTTACCTCAGCAACAGCAAATCTATTTAGGTGGAATACAAAATATGGTTTGCAGGTACCTATCACCACAACCTCCAGTTTTACTGCAAGCATTCGCAACTAAAATTTCACATCAAAAATTTACAGTACCCGTAATATTAAATAATTTTTCTATAAACATTTTAGCTAGAGGATCCATTCCATTTCCCCGACACGCTGATCGACGTGGATGGAAAAATTGAGAAATTTCCTTTGCATACGTCTAAATTGCTCTACAACTTTAACAACAGTGCTGGATTGGTGTACCAAGCAGTAGAAGTAGCCAGATGCATTAAAGAGGGTGAGTCAAATACATACACTGAAATTGTTTGAAAACTAATAAATTTACTTGGTTTATTCTTTTAAATTGAAATTTCTATTGTATAACAAACCGACCAAGCTAACTAGATGAATGTCAAATGTGACGTCACTCTCGCTGTACCGATGACAAAAAAATAGCAATACTGATTTTTGGTGAAATGTTGATTTCAATGAAATGTTAATGTTAATAAATTTCTGTCTTAATAATTTATATGTAAATAACGCTTTTATTACTTATTTCGATTATCATTGTAACAAAAACTAATGTCTACTACACATTAATATTTACTTATTTATTTTATTATCTTAAATCAATACAGGTTAGGGACTTTAGGCGCGAACAGTACTAGGACGAGAACGGGACATGAGGCGGGACCGGGAAGGCGGACCTCATTCCTCCCGTTCGTCTGGTTAGCTTGATCGAGTAGTAACAAGTGACTAATAATAAGGCTAGGTTTTATTAAAAATGTTTATTTACAATTGGTCGCTATAATTATTGCTGTAAATTCCAGGGCTAACCGAATCGCCGCGTATGAGTTGTCAAGAGAGCCTAATTTTAGCGAAACTTGAAGATACAGTACGAAAACAAGTTGGCGTACATTTTGATGTCGATTCTAAAGAATACAACTAAACAACGTATAACTTATACATTAAAATGAACACTTGCATAATTGTTTTACTTTTTAGTAGAACCGCCCCGCCTCGCGGTTTTACCCGCTAATACATAAGAAAAAACCAAAGAAATAAAAATAGCGTGATGTTATATAGGCTACTTAAATCCAAATTTTTAAGTCACTAACTTCAACAGTTTGGAACTTTCATATAAAAGTTTTCACCCTTTTGACCCTCGGAGTGAAATTTCCAAAAATCCTCTTAGTGCTCCTCTATACTTCCTAATGAATTTATATACTTAATTTCAACTTTCTATGCTCAGTAGTTTCGGCTGTGCGTTGCCTTATATGCGTTTTATATAAATAGATAAAATACATTTTAAATCTATTATAGTCTGTGATATAACAGCCACCATTTGTAAGTTCTTTCCAACAACTAAATCAACTTAATCATTAATGTTATTTTCGAGTCATTACATTATTTAAATTATTTTTTTATTTCATATGAAACTAAGCATTTTTGCTCTTCCATATCAACACAAATAAATGATAGATGAATTACAATTATAAGAGAATAAACATACTTTCAGACAAACAAAGAACCAATATGGGATAATGTCCTACGTTAGCATGACCTCTTTTTCTGTAACATTTTTGAAAGCTTGCCTTTAGTTGGGTCAATACACTTAAAAGAATATCTTTAGTAATTTTCTATGTGTTAACCTAATTTTATGTTTTGAAAGCTTTCAGTAGGAAATGGATCAGCCAAATCATATTGTCTAAAATATCTTGATACTAAACATATGAATAAATTCAGGGGCATCACATTTATTCTGGAGTTCTCAACTTCATCATTGAAATGGGATCTGGAAAAAAACAACATTATTTTTTGATAGCATCATAAAAATAGGTAAACAAATTAAAACTAACCTAAACTCATTTTAGGCAGAGACAGTATGCTTTTGCTGGAACTGGGATACTTTATAGGATTGGCAGAATTACATTAAAATTAAATGTAATGAACATAATTTACTTTTTTATATTGTTGAAGTTACAAACTTTTTATTGGCAACCTGGAGTACTAGTACCAGTACTATGCCCTTTCTCATAATAAGCAAGTGCTTACATTTGTCTATACCAAGAAATATTTTCTACTTATATCTCAATAAAGAGGTTAAAATACAGCACTTGCTTTTGCTTATGACATAAGAATATAATAATAGAAATAGTATAGCATAGAATAAAAAATGAGCAACATTAAAGTATTGTTGATGATTCAGAGCAAAAGGATAATAGAGTAGAACAATGTATTGTAATACAAACCTTATTTTAGCACACTTTCTAGCTAAGGTTCTTAATATACTAACTGTGTCAGATAACAGGGGTTGTCTGGTACAAGCCAAAAATGCATATATCCATTGGCCTGTAATAAAAAGTACATGAATTAAATTAATTCAAGATTTATATAAGTCAACAGTTTGATTAATTTGGGGTTACCTTCAGCTGCTCTCCATAGAAATACATTGGTGACAAAAGTACTCCTTTCTTTAGTGAAAATTAGTATCAGTATGCAATAAGTCTCAGATATAAGTCTGTAATAGTAGGTCACCCTTATTTTGAATTTACCACCCCTTAAGTACTGGCTGGAGTCAAGTACATTATATTATATTGGGGGTAGCAGGAGGTGCTTAGCATTACAAATATATAAAAATGAAGCCCTTATACATATATATATGAAAATAATTAAAATGTTGATTACATAGGGATGAATGCATTCTAAAACATATTTTTCTAACAGAAAATATAGGTTTACTGAATGCCTACTTGCCACATACAACGAAAAATTACCTGTTTTGTAGTCAATTGTCTGACCTGGTTCAACATCATCTAATGTTTCTAAGAGATACTCTAAACCTTTGTCCAACGATGATTGGTTCAAGCCAAGTACACATGTCAAAGTAGGGTCGTTGTTTTCAAAAAACCTTTTCCAAAGTGTAGTATTTTCCTTATCAAAGTCTATTATTTTGAAATCTTTTGGCCACAATTTCTTTTTAGCTAGTAATCGGGATATGTACATTCTGACATCTGAGAAGTCTGCGACTTGAATGTTTTGCCACTCCCTTGTGGGTATTAAGAAGTCAGGAGCTGTTTCATGTTCGATCTGCAAAAAAAATACATTTAATTTTTATAGGATTTATTATGGTTTGAAAAAAAATTTACAGCAGTATTTTAAGCAATGTTGTGGTCTAGGCTAAAGAGGCTGATAAGAGATATAATTAAAGGAAGCTTCCTACTTGTTTCTTAAAGGTGACAATGCTTGTGACATTGGTTTCACTTCGAAAACCTTATCGGTTACAGATGTCCATGAGCAGCAAATATCATTTACTATCATGAAGACTGCATGATCCTTCACTTGTATCATAAAACGTCCCGGAGTTGTAAGACCGAGGCAAACTTTCCGGAGTTGTATAATCAGGACACATTAAAAGTACATATGATAAAAATATGCAACTAGCGATACACAAGCATGTTAAATAATTTAAATATACCTGCTGCACAAATTGTGATTGATTTTGAGCAAATTGTGAGTAATTTATCGTGCACGTGGACACTGGAGAGTAACCCTTGCGCTCCTGAATTACCCGCCGTAAGTACTCCTCGCCATTTGTAGGTACTTCCTTCAACTCTACGTCAGGACTTATAACAAAACAGGGTGACATCGACTCTTCGCTCACATCATCATCGCGTTGACAAGCGTATATTAAGTGTTTTTTCGACATTTTAATAAATATAATTTATGTTTGTAACCTATATGATAACAAATAAAAAGATATAAGTGGCAGTGTCCCGACCAAAACTCGTTATTATTTATGGATTGTTGTATACGAGTAAATAAATGGGAGTTAGGTGTAGTCGGATTGACGTTCAGTTTCGCTAGTGTCTTAATTCTGTAAATTCATCGTAGTTAGGACATTTATTTTACTGTGAAATTAACGTAATTTAATGATATCCTCGTCATCTCCTATCTCGTATGTCAAGAGCACTTCATCTTCCAGTTCCAAAAGTAAAAATAAAAACAAAAATTTTACTGAATGTTGACTACAAACTTCCCGATCATGTTAATTTATTTACGTTAAACTTTTTTCTATGTACTTCTTACTTTGTTCTTTCTATTTCTTCTTAGTTTTTTTGACTTATGTTTCTGACAGTTATATATTGACATAGAGAGAACTTGTTGCACTAGAGCTACACTAGATAATTATAAAGATTAAAATAATTATTTGCTGTAAAATGCATAAAGATATAATATATATAAAAAGAACACGATGCTTCAAAATCTGAAAAGACATTAGGGTCGTGTCATGTAATTTAACAATAAAAAGTAGTTAAAGTTAGGCTGAAAGACAAGAAGTTAAGGCCGTGGTACCAACGTTATACAAAAAAATATCGGCAATGGCTATAAATGTCAAAGTCAAACTTTTGATTGGTTCCTGAATCGGCAAATTAAAATATAAAATAATACAAAAGGTTTTCATACGTTACTAAATACGAAATCAATTAAATTATATTTTATGATAGTTATTTCCATCAGATTTCATTATTTAACAACTTGTGTAGAACGTGATGTCTAGTTCGAGTAATATATCTCAATCTGCTTATTCACCGTCTGAACCAGAAACTCCGCAAGTATTGTATCTGTTTTATTTTCAAATATTCCTAATTTAAAAGGGTAGAAGTGCGATGTACATGTACATATATTTTTTGAATTCATTATTATTACGCATCAAACGTACAATACGTATATTTCCAACAAATAGCATAATATGAAAATTGCTACAATTTTAATAGCTAAATGTTTTGCTAATGAACATTTTATACAGATAACTACTTAATTCCAGAATACACCTCAAAGTAGGATTCAAAACTTTGACCAGTCTTTGAGCCACGGCGATCTTGGGCACAGTATTGAGCAATCTCTGAAAAATGCACAGAAGGAGATGCATCAGAAAAGAATTCAGTCACTAAGAAAAGAATTGGACTACCTTAAAGCCACGGAATGGAAATTTGAATATGATAAGGGCTTCATGCAATAAAAATGTTTTGAGTTTTTGTTTATATTAAATTGTTATAAAAGAAAAAATGATTTCATATATCTGGTCCTTCGTAAGCAGTTTATTTGGAAATAATGTTGAGGAACAATTTGACAAGGAGAATTACCTAGCAGAACAACTTTTGGAATTGGAATATGATGAGGAGAGGATTGAAAGCACAACAAATGCTGATACTGAAATAGAGATTCCAAGGAATACAACATGCATTGAAAGGACAGGTATTTTTCTGTATTTATTTGAATCTACATGCATTATGAAGATATGGATGATTTATAACTGAAATCTTAGGACCTTTTTATTGTGGGTTTATGTAAATATTGCTGCTTTGTGTCAATAGTCACACAATTTAAAATTTATTAATTTAAGTTAAGGATTGATTTGTATTATTTTAAAATTGACAGTTGGTGCTCTATCTCTACTCTGGTTCATGGACCTTTAATTTCAGTCATTAAAAGTTAAAAACAAGAATCATTGGTTAATTTTACCCGTCTCTCCTGTAACTTTTTCGGATTGTGTTATAATTTTTGCAAAGCACCTATATGTTATTTACCAGTATGTGTAAATTACTTGGCTTCAGTATCTTCTATCTGAACAAAACGGCGAAAGTATTTATTAAACTATAGGATGTGAACTTTGCATTTGGTACATATGCAAAGTTATACTATGCCATAGCTAGTGTACAAATTATATTACCAAATTGATGTGATGTAAACAGCAGATGTAAATAATATTTAATGTCTAATTTGTTTACAGGAGTCATAACTTACCATGGTGAAAATTATGTCCTTATAGATGGAATGTTATATTTTGACCTTTCTGCTTGTTCTCTCAACTTAAGTGAGAATGATAAAGTTCTTTACCTCGGTTACAAAGATGCCAATGAGAGCATAATTGTTGTAAGGATTCTCCAAAACCTCGGTGTCAGTTGGGGATCTGACGAGGAGACTGAAGAGAATAAATTTGAAATAATAGAACATGTGCTCATCGGAGAAGTTAATGAGCGGGAAAATCGTTTTGTTTTTATTAAAGACAGTGACCTTAAATTTAACCTGGACAATGTTGAAGGCACATTTGTTCCTGTCAAAGGAGACTGGTTGGAAATGAGGTGCACAATTAAACAGGATGAGAATAAACTATCTGATATTTCAACTAAACAGGTACCAAATGCATACCATACCAACCCTAAGACCTCAATATTATTAATTTAAATATGTTAAGTGATAATTAAATGATTTGTTTCAGGTATTACAAGTAATATCTTTTAATGCACTCAGGGCTAAAGTGAAACACGCAACCGTGACCCAGTGGAATGGTGATTCTGGAACATGTGATCGAGTTATATATTTTAGTAGTGAATGTTTACAAAGCATTGTTGAAATCAAAGTTGGAACTAAGGTACTTTTATGTTGATATTAAGATTCAAGACAAGTGAGAGCTCATGGTATATTTTAACTCAAAATTCACATAACCGCAGTTTAGTGTACATTGCATCACTGCCGCCCATACGTAATAATAAGGCAATGCCGAGGTAATAATGTACATTATTGGAAAAAAACGAATGAGCGAACGAACTCAAGAAACTGGAAACTTTTTTTATCAGACTGATGTAGCAAATGAGTATGCAGTCCACTGATGGTAAGTGGTGACTGCCACCCATGGACATCTGCAAGCAACTTCTTATAGAAAGGGGTAATGTCTGAAGAAGATCACAAATGCGTTGCTTCTCCGTAGGACTAAGATGGTCGCTGCATATATAAGTGAGCCAGCAACCACATCCTTCCACTGAAACACAAGAACTACTTCACGCTAGAAATAGGTGTGGCTGTGGTACTTCTATGGTCGAATTACACTGGTTCTACCAACTGGTGAAAACCTTTTATCTTAACAATTTTACATATTCGAGTATATTCATATTTTACAACTGTTGTGGACCTTTGTCTTCACGCGGAGGCGGTTTAAATTCTCCATGTGTTTTTTACGTCAACGGCTGCCACATAATGTAATAAAGTATTTTGAAACTTTCTTTAAACAGATGTAGCAATAAAATATAGGATACCTAATAAATAGTCATTGTCGCACATAGACATTGTAATCAACTGTAGATTACTTACTGACCACAAATCTAATGTCTACCACAAATTAGAAAGTACAATGTCTTTGTGAATTACTAAGTCAAGATAAAGCAACAAAACAATAAGTTAAAACAGTAACACAACACTAATACTACAAAGTAGAAATAAGTAACACTTTTGTTATTGGACTGCACAGACTATAATTAATCACAGTGACTATTAGAGTTGATTAGCTAATGTTTATTTTGATTTATAACAGGTAATTGTTGAGGCAATCGAAAGTAGTCAAGGAATGTGCACATGGCGTGCTCTTAAAATGCTTATAACTGAAATTAATTCTAAGCAGGAAGAAATCAACAATGTCACCAGTGATCAAGAGATAAGTCTTAATTTAGAAAAAGAAAAGAGAATTGACATGACTTGCCCAATAATTTTTGAAAATGTAAATATTAATGAAACTGAGGTCAAACAACTAAACATTACAAATAATAGCAGTGAAGTATACACTTTAAATAAGTGGATAATGCTAAGCAAAAGGAGAGATTCGCAAATTGTTGTAAAACCATTTTTCACAAATTCAACAAAGTTACATCCTAACAAAACAATTACGCTAACTATAACTTGTCAACCAAAATTTTTAGGAAGTACTAAAGAATGCTTAGTTATCCTATTTAGAGGATTTCAATTGAAACGATTCGTTGAAATCAATGTTATTGATGATAATAGCGTACTTAACGGCAATACAAATAATCTTTTGGACAATAAATCAACTAGTACAAAGATGACAAACCTAAAAAAGATAAGAAGTGGTAGAAATGGTACAGTTGTACCTGGTGTTAGACCAGTAAAACCACCTGCGTTTATATCTGAACGACTTGGTGCATATCCAATCCCAGAAAAAGTTTGGTCAACCATGCTGGGCGATTCTAATCAAACAATATGTAGCAATGAATTCGACAAAATAATAGGGAGGATTGAAACAAATTTGCCTTGTTTATATAGAGAATTGAATATAACTAATTACCTTGATAGATGGCATACTCTTTTGTTTATGGAAGAAATACAAGAAAACATTGATATCAGAGTACACGATTTAACGACGTTCTTGATACGTTGTCAGGAATATTTAGGAATTGAAATGAAAGGGCTATCTGAGAAGAGACCATCCATAGTTGTCGGAGACAGCGTTATGGTGAAAAATATTTGGGATCGAAATTCATCTCAATATGAAGGATTTATTCATGCCATAAAAGGAGATTTAGTATTATTAAAATTTAATCAGCAATTCCACGAGACTTATGACGGGGGAGATGTATCCGTGGAATTTCATTTCTCACGAACAACTTACAGAAGATCACACCAAGCAATTAATACAGTTCTTAGCAATCTAGGTCCCGATGTATTATTTCCGCGTCGTGTTATTCTTCGACAACCACAGGTTTCAACAGAGAAAATAAAATGTATTAAGTGGTTTAATGAAAGTTTAAACGAGGGCCAAAAAGGCGCTATCACTAATATACTCGCTGGAGAATGTCGACCACTGCCATACGTTATTTTCGGGCCTCCTGGAACAGGGAAGACCGTTACTGTTATAGAAACTATTTTACAAATTCTGACAATGATTCCCGATAGCAGAATATTAGTAGCCACTCCATCGAACAGTGCATCTAACTTAGTAACAGAACGACTTATTAAGTATAATGATTCGTTCAACGGCTCGATAGTGCGACTCATAGCTCATTATTTAATTGAGTCACCAAATATATCCGACGAAATAAAACCATTTTGCGCTACTCTTGATTTGGCCAGAGAAGATACTTTTAAATCGAGACATGTAGTCAAAAATAACATGAACCTTAATTGTTCAAAGTCTCTTATGGGAAGACATCGCGTGACAATAGGAACTTGCTATTGTCTAGGTAGTTTAATTCAATTAGGACTGCCTCGAGGTCATTTTACTCATATTATAGTTGACGAAGCGGGCCAGGCCACGGAACCAGAAATTATGATACCGATGTCACTCATTGATAAGGAAAACGGTCAAATAATACTTGCTGGTGACCCAAAGCAGCTGGGACCGGTAATAATGTCGAAATATTGTATGGAATTTGGTATGGCAGAATCATTTTTATGTAGGCTCCTAGAAACTTTTCCGTATCAGAAAGATTATGAATCCTTTCAAAATGGATTTGATACCAGGCTTATATCAAGACTAAGTGATAATTATCGATCAGTAAAAGAAGTTTTGAAATTACCGAGCGAGATGTTTTACGATGGTTCACTTGTTGCGAAAGTTGATTATAATATGCCATGGACGAAGAAGTTCGTGAATGCAACGTGTGAAATATTTGATATAAACGAGGCAAAAACTGGTGGGATTTTCGTATATGGAATCAATGGTTGTAACACTAGGGCTGAAGACAGTCCTTCTTGGCTGAATCCACATGAGGCTTCCATGGTTGCTTTAGTAACTTGCAAGTTGTATAAAAAGGATATCACTGCAGACGAAATTGGTATAATAACACCGTATATTGCACAGGTATGTATTGTTTCATAAAAATTCAACACTAATTGGAGTCATTTTTTTATGGAAGGTTCAAAAGTTGCGTAAATGATCGACTTAATTGTAATTACCTTTTTAAAGAAGACTTAAGAAAATTATATTTACAAGTATTAATTACGAAATAAGAGCATATTTTTAGGAAAATTACACGTAGAGTTTAATCATTACAATAAGATACCATTATGTCACGCGATACAAGTGTAATTTATACAGTGCATATATAGAATGTACACATAATTCACATGCTTTGAAAATATGTATATGTGTTGTTTTAGATCAAATATTTGAGGCTTTTATTCGATTCCATGGGATTAGAACAACCAAAAATCGGCACTGTTGAAGAATTTCAAGGACAAGAAAGACCAATTATATTAGTGACAACAGTCAGATCTACGAACTCATATATTCAAGAAGATATAAAACATGCACTAGGGTTTGTAAAAAACCCAAGGAGATTAAACGTTATCATAACCAGAGCTCAAGTGTCTGCGATAATTTTCTGTAATCCACATTTGCTATCTCAAGACCCTTTATGGAATTCGGTCATCTCATATGCAGTCAAAGAAGACAAGTATGTGGGTTGTGATTTACCTGACTCCTTAATAAAATCCAGCAACAGTAACGACGAATAACTTAAATATCGTTTATCTCATTGTAATTAATAATAAAGATATGCGTAAATGAAAACTTTTTAGTCTTTAATTGATGCATTCATCAGTCCCCTTAAAGATATTAATAAGTACGCTTATATATTAAATGAAGAAGGTATATATTAATCTTTAGCTTTCTAATGGTTTGTTCAAGAACTATTATAGGAGCACTTATTAATGTTTCAGCAGAAATTACTTGCACCGATGTACCTATCACACTTATAGGGGTATCTATAACAAATGTTGTAAAGGAGACAAGTAGAAATGGTACAAGCAATGATTAGTATGGGCAGTGGCGTAGCGTGGATTAGTAATTTAATGCCTCCCGGGACCGAAGTTGAATTCGCCGCCCATCCATTGTACAAAGGATTTTACGCAGGAAAAAAAGGAAATTTAAATAGAAGACAAAAATCGGTAGCTGAACCTCTATAGGTTCAACAGTATGTCAAAGACTTCATCGTCTTTTCATCGACGTCTTTGACATACTTATCTCTGCAATTTAACCCGTAAAAAACGATCACTAACAAACTTATATTTCAATGTGATGCATTTATAAGCGTAGGTAAAACTGTTTTTTGGCGTGGTGATGCTTGTCTTTATTTATTATAGAGCCATCTGTTATACATTATCGGAACTATTAAGTATCGAGTAAAACAAAGCGGTCTGTGGTGTTAGTTGGACTTAGTGCGGGTTGCTGTTCGCTAATGGCGTTATTTTCATTATGCTACATATTTAATTCCTGTCGCATTCTTGTCTTTTATATTACTTGTAATAACACGATGTTTCACATCTGCCCTGACGGCAATTTTATACCATCCTTTACTGGAACCATTTCGTCGCATTTTCAGGCGCCTATTTGAGAACCTCTGGATAAGACCAGAATACAGAAATTTTCAGTTAAGCGAAAGCAGAGTTTTGCATTTATGACACTCACTCACTCATGATCATCAAAATAGAACTAGTACTTCCGATAAACTTAGGGAGCTGAAATTTGGTACAGAGTTAGCGTTTAATCCACATAAAGGGAAAACTATAAAAACTAGGATAATTGAAGACATGGTGACCCTGATTAGAAAACACAATAGTTCAACCAAACTATTAGACATATCGCTTTTACAAAAAATATTCAACTTGGTGGGCCGCTTCATTTGATGTCAAAAATAAATAAATAAATAAATAGAAAAAAAACACGCCGATCTTTCAGACATGAAACCGTCTAAA